>BLKR01003846.1:0-128655 GCA_011170035.1 Teleogryllus occipitalis
GCCGACCTGGATGGCCGAGGTGGCTAAGAGCGAGTACCAACTCAGCGCTTCGGTCCGAAGGGTCGCGGGTTCGAGTCCCGCCTTGGGCATGGCTGTTTGTCCCTTGACTTTGTGCGTGTGTTGTCGCGGAGGGCCTCGCGTTCTGCTGACCCCAGATCAGAGGAGCCCGCAAGTGTTTGTCTAGTGTATGGTCGAGTATGCGTCCTTTCGGGACGTAAAGGGCAACCGTCTGTCCGCTGGATACAAGCCCTAGGAAAAAAAAAATACTGCGAACATTTTTCGCCCAGCCTGGTGAGGTGTGTTGTGTGCAGGAGGTGTTCCGATGAGTTCGGACTCATCTGAATGGTTCTCGACCACTGTAGGATAGAAAGTGTACCTGCTAGGGCACGGCACATGCCGAGTGGCGGATAGGCCGAGTTGGCTATTCGCTGGTGTCACCGCAAGGCATACCTAGAGAGGGGGACTTAAGCGTGTTAGATCTAACAAACTCCTCAGAGTGAGAACTTTGTATAAGTTCAATTAGAAATAAACTGTACATAGCCCATTCGTATCTGTATTCCTGTGGTGTATATCACTATCCACGACGACACAAAATGAAATGCAAAGGGATACTGAGTAACCATTGTACGAAAACCCAAACATCCACCTTGCAGATTGGGTCAGTCCATTTTAAGTGGTCCAGCACTGGTCGCTCGTCCATCACGAAAAAAAACACATACTTTGTACATAAATTTCCTTGTTTTGGCTGTTCAAAAATATCTTCGATTTTTTTATTGTACCTGGTTTACAAATAGCGGACATTTTTGTTTTACACCATGCACCATTTTTCGCGTTTGTACACATTTACTCATTTATAAGTTACTCATCTCTGAGTTGTGCTAGTATTCTTGAATAAAAGAACATCGGATTCAGGACATTCTGGCTTACAAACCACATTATTATTTACCTACTTTCTACGTTTTTATTTGGAAAATATTTGCTACGCAATCTACGGAACGCGAATTAAGCAAGTTCGATTTTCAAAGAAGGAATATAAGCACAGCCTCAATTTTTTCTGTGCTTTTACACATAACAGTATAGTTCCTTTTTGTAAAATATCATTGATAAGTAACGTACCACTTGAAAATTACAATTTCTGAACATACGTTCAGAAATAATAAGCACAATGGGAAATTTAATCGCGAAAAAATAAACAAAACGCTGAATTTATTTATTTGTTATATTTTATAAATTATTTTTATATCAACCAGTTCGGCTTTTAACAACAAAATGACCATATTTTCAGTTATAAACGTTAAATCTCAAAGTTGAAGTTTTTAATGAAGTTTGGTGTCAAAGCGACCTACAATGTGTGCAATTTTCAGATTTTTATCTGTCCCCCCAACTCAGATATTACAGTTACATCTTGGGGGAAAATATCCAAAATTCCAAACCTCGACGACGATAATGTTGGTAAACGAATTAATTCATGAGGAATGTGTCGTATGAAATTGTTTGCTAACATAAATAGTAATATTTTATTCGCAGCGCATGCAGATGTAGCAAAATTCAGTATTATACTAGGGTTTCTGTAACCTGGCTGATGACAGCTGATCACCTGTTACGGTTTGTCCAATCGAGAGCTTAAACGTCACCACCCTTACGTCACCGTGATGACGTTCTATCTCTCGATTGGATGACACCGAAACAGATGCTGAAGTGTCATCGGCCAGATTAGAAAAACCCAAGTATAGTACATCAAAGCAAAATCCCATTCCGAGTCCCCACCCCATCAACCCCTTCCCCTCCTCTTCCCCCTACGTCCCTCATTTCCTCCCGCTCAATCCCCTCAGCCCCTCCCCTTCCCCGGCCGGCGCTGCTCGCCCGAACTCCACCCTCCAGCGCACTCCACGCGGCTGCGAAGAGCCCAGAAGCGCCGCAGATGGCGAAGGCGAGAAGGAGGGAATCCAATCCGCCCGCGAGGCAGCCCTGCGGCGCGGCGGCGTCGATTCGCAGCCTTGGAATCGCCATCAGCCGGAGGCACTTGGAGAGCCACGACGAGAGTCCTCGGCTGCCGAGGAGTTGAATGTGACGCCAAACGGCAGGCATCAAAGCAGACTGACGATCATGTACGTGTGTAGTAAAAGAGGTGTATAGTAATTGTTGGAAGAGCGTTACAATATTTTACGAGCAGTTTTATTCAGAACCGAACACCGATTTATTTGTTCAAGGTAATTTGCCTTGCTTCCGTATACCTTTGCCGCTATTATATCAGTATTGGGAAAATTAACAAAATGTTTGTATAAGATTTCCAATATGAAAATATTTGAAGTATTTTACCTCTGTTTCAAGTCTATATCGAGCAGGCCTTATGGCCTGAGTCTCGCCACTAATAAAGACAATTTTATTATTATTATTATTATTATTATTATTATTATTATTATTATTATTATTATTATTATATCGTTGTAGATTTTGTGATCGGTGTATTAATACTGATAACATTACAAGTTTGGTCCTAACGGTAAAATATCGGTTACATACTTCATGAATGTCTACAACATTGATGCGTCTTTTTTTGATACTTTATCGGTATGGAAGCATACCGGTAATTCGAAGAGGTATGATTAATATACTTTGAAAATGTATTCATTGTTTTCCTTTTGATGGTATTAACGTAGTTCAGTTACACTCACTCTATGTTTGTTGACTTATTAGCTAAACTAAAATTAAACTTACAGCTCGCATTGCGGTTGAGGAAACCTAATGGTCACCTCTAATTAGGGCCCATTTCGGAAAATTGTTTTAGGAATACGTGGAAAGAGTATTTATTTTTTACGTTTGTGGAATAGATGGGGTTTCTGACTAGGTTGAATCCGCTTAAATTTGGTATTTGCATTAGGTCGGAGTAGAATTGGGTGGATAGGTATATGATGTGCTGGGTTATAGGTTGGAGATTGCATTTTTTATGGCGCTGTGTATTAGATATGAAACATGGTGCGTTGGAAATGGTCCTTAGAAATTGATTTTGGATACCTTTGAGTTTGTTAAGATTCGTCTTAGCTGCATTTAGCCATATTGGGCATGCATACAGTAGGTGGCGTCTAACTATTGTTTTATGTATTGCGAGTGCTGTGTCATATGGTAGCTGGCTATTTCTGTTGATTATTGGTTTTAATTGTAGATAGATATTATTCTGCAGGTAGGTATATACAACCTGGTGGCAGAACTCTACAATTTACATATTACTAATATTAACTTAAAATTATTTAACAACGTAACTTTAAATTATTTTATAATAGTTTATTTTAGCCTGTATTACTTTATTGTGAATGTGATGTTTCCAGTTTTGTTTTCTGTCGATGTTTAGCCCTAAGTATTTTTATTGGCTTGTTTGATGAGTACCAGTTTATCATTTGACTAATGTCAATGGAGAAGGAGAGGTATATAGTCTAGGTGTGTTTTAACTGCAGTTTTATTTGGGTTAAGTTTTATTTTTGACTTTACTGCCTAGATTTCAATTAAATTTATATATATTTGAATTATATTTTTGATTGCAGTGAGTGATTAATATCTATCCAACAAAAACTTTAATGATTAATACCTAACCGACCTAAATTTTAATAATTTCTCGGTCCTCGATTTTATTATCTGAAAGAGAAAAGACAAAGGACCCTCTGGTTTTATTACTCCAAAAAGGGCGTCAGAAGAAAACCTGAAGAGGGTAAAGGAGAACCATTATTCATTGGAGTGTCCTCACTACCAGGGATGGGGGAGTGTAGATGAACACACAAGCGCTTTTTCCTTCGTTAAACCCGGCTTCTCTTCTCGTAGCTCGTTAAAGCTGCACGCTCAAGAATTTCTTCAAGATCTTTGCAGATATACTCGCAGTACGGACCAGAAATTCCGTCTCCTTTTGAAATGTACAAAAACGAAGATAATCAGCTCTAAGTTGTATTCGCTGAGGAACGATGATAGTATTGTACGAATTATAAGACATTTTGGATTTATAATCCCCGAAGTACTACTCCTTTAAGTTGAATTATTCCCCAGGGGTGTTTCAGATAGATTTAAGGCATTGATCATAGAATTTGTTCGAGGGTACGATAAAAAGTAGGTACATATGCAACCCGCAACTCACGTCACGGCTCAACGCAACACACACACGCACGCGCGCGCGCGCACACACACACACACACACACACACACACACACACACACACACACAAATACAATATTTCACAGGTACATAACATGCAAGCGAAGCGTCCTGTGCCTTTGAAAGGCGTCTAAGATACCCTTTCGGAATATCTTGTTAGTCCGTGAAACTACAAAAGAGACTGACTTGCATTTTTGAAGGTTTCGCCACCATGTCGCACAGGTTATCCACGAAATATTTGGTGGCGGGTCCAATGTAAAATTATTTTTCGCATATAAAATAATGATTTAAAAACTGCTGTTTGTTCTCACGGTTACAAGTAGTATAATACTTCCACATTCCTCCTCTATGTTGCAGCTCTATGTTGTTTCAAAAATGTGAGTAACATGTACTACATTATATTTTAAATATATTTGTAGAATATTTTGTCTACAAATCCGAAATTAATTTAATTCAGTTAGTTCTACATAATAAATTCTAGTAGAATCTTCAGTCCAACAAATATAGTTCAGTCTGAAAGTTTATGAATTGTGGACTTTTACTTTATTTTTCAGATAATAAATTTCGAATATTTTTTATAATTTTATTTACCGGTTTACCCTTTATATACCGATACCGATTTACCCTGTAAATCAGTATATTATTTTAAAATGTTCTTTGACTTTTCTTTATGCTTTGCATACGAGAGGAAGATACGGTAAGTTTTCGAGGAGTCGAAAGTGCGAGGATAGAGCGAGCGATGTGGAAAAGAAGGAACAAGATAAAAGAATGGAAGAGAAATTGTAGCGGCCGGAAAGTGTGCTGTGAGTATCGATTTTAGTCCTGGGACCGTAATGGGAGCGCTGAGACGAGCTATCTGGAGAGTTAGCGCCACAGAACCTTTTAGGAAACTTAAGAAGAAGACGACAATAAATCTTCTTGATTTCCTAGAATTGGAATGAATTCTAGGAAACAGTTGAGTGAATTGAGAATACTATTGTGATCCGCAAGTTTCAAAACTGTGATGGGCCACTTAAATCATTATGCCCTGAGGAAATTGTAAATTTAAAAGTTAATATTTGCTATTTTTTCGGTATATCAATCATTCAAATGATTTTAAATTGCATTTATTGTTCTAAATATATTCTAAGTTTTCAGGTGTTTTACACTTATAATAATTTATTGTGCGTAACATGACGTATTATGAGAAGTTATTATTGCATTTATTAAGCATAAAAATTATTCAGTTATTCCTTCGTTACACGTTGCCTTCATATACTTGTTTTCTGCGTCATGTACTGGCTGTAGAACTATTTTCGTTACTGTTAAACTACGAACATTGCTATTGCGTATACTGTCGTTACCTTGGCATTATCCGCGTACTCAAAGGCAGTATTTCTGTGACATGAGGTGAGGGATCATCCTATTGCTTGTCTCTAAAGATAAGAATGGGAACAGGATAAAGAGGGAAGGGGCTCGCAGATCCGTAGCTTATTTAATCAAATGGTTACTTCAAAGCATATTTTCAGTAATAAAAAGTTTCACTCTACACACATTGTTCACAGTAAATCAATATCCTTCATAAAACTCGACCAAAACTCTGTGAGCGCAAAAACCCACTTAAAAAATATGAACATGAATATTCTTTTTTCCTTTTCGGAATGAGTGACTCACAAAATGTTGTTTTTTATGAAAAATGGGCAATTTTTTCCTTCAATGCGCTCGTTTTCAGAATTCTTTATCTATTTACGTACACGAGAAAGTAAACGTAGACAAGTCGTCGTTCAGCCCGTCGAAGAACCTTCTCTCTGTGCCTTCCCAAAACAAAGGCCAAACATTCGAATGCAGCGTCATTTTTAGAGATAATAGCAATTTTGTTTGATTTACACGATAGGCATATTTCCGATTCTTTGGTTTCAGACAGTCTCGAACGAAAGCGTCCATTCTGTGATGTTTCCGACGTAGCAGCTTGATGGCATCAGTTGATGTCACTGCAGTACCCTTTGACTGGGAGGTCCCAGGGTTCGAATCCCGACAGTGGCAGGATTTTCGACACTAGCTACGTAGCTAGGTCGAGTTCAGTCGCTGTCTGGAGGAGAATTATAGCGGCTAGCTGCTCTGATCGGTAGTTTTCCTTAGTTTCTCCGATCAATATCAGCAATGCCGAATCTATGGACCACGTGCGATTTTTTCTTCCTTGTCCGTATACTTTCATGCACTACAGTACTACATATGTCGGGTGACCAGAAAGAAGCATAAAGCTTGTCCTGGCTGAGGGTGTGTCTCGTTGGTGAGAGAAACGTGGTTGGGAAACAAACAACCGCTAGCCGACATGTAGGTCGGCGCAGGATCTACCATCCGGTGGGGTTATCACTGCCACTTCCCGTGATAAAACATGTACTACACTTATGAGACTAAGGACCTTAGGGGATGGCACTAAGCAATCAATCGCCACGGCAGGCAAGAAAGTAGTGTGTCTGCATCGTGGCTGGGGGGTACGCGGCACTGCCGGCGTGGCGCGGCGTGTGTGGTGATGGCAAATTTGACCAAAACATCGATACATCGATGTTTCGATACATCGCTAAAGGGTTTTCTATGTCGATGAAAACGTCGACCATCCATGAGTAAAACATCGATGTTTTAATTATAGACTAATAAACATGCTATTTTCCTTTCCATTTTTTATTACAGTACGTTAAAGGGATATATTTTATTGTTTGGTTACTAGAATGTTAGTAGTATGTTAATAAAAATTATTATGGAATGTAAAGAAAAAATTAACAATAAAAACGTCGTGCTTTGCTATTTTATCCTTTAGTTATTTCCATTTGTACATCATTCAAGTAAAACCACCTAAAATTTTCTCAGATTCCACAGCCGAAATGTGCAGCGTGATAAAGAGGATGACGCAAAACAACGACATTGCTGTGGATTGCAGCTACTCTACAACGTGCCTAAACCCCTTTATTTAAAATAAATTAAATGTTAAAAAAACATCGATGATTATGCAACAAAATATCGATGTGAGGAAAACATCGAAAGCAAAATATTGATGGCCTACCCGGTTGCCGAGATCGCCGTAGTGTCATAGTGATCTCGGACCGAGGGGTCGCGGGTTTGAATCCCGCCTCGAGCATGGTTGTATTTGTGTTCGTTCTTTCACCACTTATCATCACCATTTCGTTTCATCTTCGTAGTTACCATAACGTCAACTCCAAGAGTGGTCCCGGGAGCGGTAGCTCCGTGCATCAACTGATGTCACTGCAGCGCCTCTGACCGGGAGGTCCTAGGTTCCCACTCCCCACGGCGGCAGGATTTTCTACACTAGCTTTTCAGCTAGGTCGAATTCAGTCGCTGTCTGGAGGAGAATTCTAGCGTCCGGCTGCTCTCATCGATAGTTATTCCAGGAGACCGGTCGGAAACGTAGAGCTTGTCCTGGTTAGAGCGGTGTCCCGCTGGTGGGAGAGTCCTAGTTAGGGGGAAACCCCACTAGCCGACAGTAGGTCGGCGCCGGATCTCTCTATCCAGCGGGGGAAGATCACCGCCAACTCCAGAGAGAAAACATGTACTACACTAACGGGACTAATGACCAAAGTTGACGCGCCCGGAAACACGAAAAAATCAATCAATCCAAGAGTGGTCGCTAATGACCTTGATGTTGATGCAACCATAAATAACCCAAGAAATCGATGTTAATACATCGATGTTTCTGATGGAAACATCGATGATTTTTGCCATCCCTAGGCGTGTGCGAGCGACGCGGGAGCCCAGTGTGTCCGGAAGCGTCGGGGCGGAGGCTGATACGGCGCGCGAGTGGCGCTGACAGCGGAGGCGGAGGGCGGCTGCCTCTTGAAAGCGACGGAAGCACCTGTCGCCCCCCGCGCCACGCCCCGCCCCGCCCCCTCGCTAGCTCCTTCCGGTGCCGTTTTCGAGCGCACGCTGGGCGACCTCTCTCGCCTCGCCGCAGCCCCGCCCTCCCCACCCCCTCGCAACCCTTACCCGCACATTCTATGCGGACGTTGACGCCTCCATCTCGTACTTCTCTCGGCTTTCCTCCTTCTCTTGCCTTTCTTTGTTGTCTTCTCTTCCATCTTTCCCTCCTCCTTTTTCTTATCCTCCCTCCTCCTCCTCCTTTCTTCGTCTTCTCATTCTCCATCTTCCCCTCCTCTTTCTTTATCCTCCCTCCTCCCACTTCCTTCGTCTCATTCTCCCCATCTCTTTTTTCCCATTCTTCTTCATATTCTTCCTTATCTCCTTCCTATTGTTATTCTTCTCGCAATTATTTCATTCTTCTACTTCTTCCTGATATTTTTGGCATTTTTTGTGGATCTGTTTTCTTTGTCGTGGTTGGGTACCTGTTAAAAATTAACTTGAAATAACTTATTTCTGTGAATCGACTGTTGCTTGCCCCTTTCAATTTGTCAAATATCCTTTATCATATTTTTTCAATGTAGTACGTTTTGTTATCCACTGTGTATTGTGAAAGGTTTTGGATGTATTTAGTCATCTGAGGATAAAAGTGCTTAATTTCCTGAGGACGTTTTCCTCTCCAAATTATCTGCTATACTGCCAGGACAAGTCAGAATGTGAAGTAGAGTGTATAATGCAATTTGTAAAGATATTTTTACTTACATGTCATAGAAATTGTCAGCCTGTAGGCATTATAAGAGTACTAATAAAGCTGTGGAATTTTTCAGAAACTCGCAGACAAATGACCCCCACAGTCAAATAACCGAGACAACTGCAAACATTTGCTGCATTGAAATGGTTTTGCTTCATTGAACTGGGTAATCAGTGTCTGCTTTCCGTATGGAGCAAGGCACGATGGTATAGGTGTTAACCTGGGTCACTGAATTGTTGAACAAATGCTCCGTACGCCCTACTTACAAAATCGACTATTCTCTGTCATCGTGCATGTTAGATCTCGCCGGTAAGTGAACGAAGACCGCTTCCGTACAAGCCAGCACTAAGAGCTCCCCAGATGCTAAATTAAGGCACTGCATGTTTGACTATTTTCCGTTGCCCATTCTTGACTGTTCAATCACCTCGTAAAACAGTCTCTACTAACAGAAGCTATTTCCAGTGGCTTTTTGTTTCCGTTCCTCCCTCTCAGCTTTGTTTGTGTACCATTCCCTCACGCCTTTCTTGAGTCCTCTTCAACGCACCTCAGCTCCACGCCTCGCATCCACGCTCGTTCTCCCCCTCCGCAACCCTCCACCCTTCTCCACCTTCCCTCTCCGTCTTCTTCTACCTCTTAAGCCTGTTTGACACGGTCATGTTTTCACCATTTCCCGTCGGTACAACCGGGAGCGGTAGCTCAGTGCATCAACTGATGTCACTGCAGCGCCTCTGACCGGGAGGTCCTAGGTTCGAGTCCCCCGCCCCCCGGCTCTTGGCCCGTCACCGCTGCCCCACTTTCGCGCTTTCTCCTCACGTCCCCACACACACGTCTTGCCCACGCCCACACCCACCCCCTGACCTCCAGCCCTCGGGCCGTCCCCGCTGCACCGTCTCCGCGCTCCCCCGCCCAAACCCTCGTCTTCGCCCCACCCCCTACCTCCGTCGCCGCACCCCGGACCCGCTCCATGCCACGCCCCCGCCCTCCGGCTCTCGACCTGTCCCCGCTGCCCCGCCCCCATCCACGCCCCCGCCCTTGGGCCAGCCCCGCCCCCGCGCTCCGCTCCCGTCGACACGCCCTCCGCCCTCCGCGCCCTGGGGCTCTGGGAGGCGGAGCGGAAGCGCCGGCGGCGACAAGACGCTCTTAGGCGCCCCGCCCCCTTCGCCCCCCCCGCGCTCTGCCGCGCCCGCCGCCTCGATAACAGATCGATGTGGAAGGGAGGGCGCGGGGGGCGCTCGCTGCCTAGCGACACGTGCCGCTACCCCCTCGGCCCCCACCCACTCGCAACCCTCTCCTGCCTAAGCACCTTTGCACGTGGAGAACTAATGGAATGCCGTGTGGATGGGATTACGCCCCAGTAAACGTACGCATTAGATCAGCAATGTACACTGAAAGTGACTGCAATTTAATTAATAAACTATGTTACGTTATTGTTAAATTGAAAAATAATTGGTGTTGCAAAATTCTAGTACTTGGGTCTAGTAACGAGATAAGGCTTGCCCTCCGAGGCCAGCCTGCCGCTTTTCATAAATGACCTCATCATGTGACTGTCCCAAGCCCAGCATAAATGTGATTACAAGATAACATGATTACAAGATAAGCCACGTTCACCAAAATCGACATATTAACATTTACGAATAGCGTGAGATTTTCTGTGGCTGTTGTAGATTACTTTGTACTGCTTCGAGACCTTCAGTTGTTTCAACCGTAATATAAGTCATTCGCCTCAGGTTTGCTCAGAAAGTATTCAGAGCTTTCAGCTGCTCCATTCTTCCAACAGTGGGATTGTTGCAGATATACGCCATGTAAGAAAGTAATGAACTACATGTTGAATTCCAATGAATTATAATCAATATTATTGAAATTATTTTTTGAATCAGAAATGATGTATTAAGTATTATTCGACTAATACATTGAATTCCAGCAGCTTCAAATGTTGTTCTTCAACAATGTCATTATCTATCCTCGTCGCCAAGACGTTTCAGTCGTTTTTTCAAGACATGTGCTAACAAATCCAATTTCTTCGAGGTTGAATCTGTAGATCACCATCGATTCACAACAGGAGCGAGCCGTCTTGTAACAGGAGGGACACACGAACAGACCGCTTGCACGTTGAGTCCATGGCTCGCGATGTCCCGCCTGCTGTTGGATCTGTTCCAAAAACCTAAGCCAGGAGGCATACGAGGTACGATGTAATAGAGCAAACAGTTCAGTATTATTTATCATTATGAGTCAAATCGATATTCCTGAGCAGTCTAACATACAGGCCACGGAGCGCACGCGATGTTTTCTTACTCTTCCTTGTCCTATCCTTGCCTCTTACATCCACTTACACTTACAGGCACTACTCTACCACACATGTCAGGAGACAAGTCGGGGACTTAGAGCTTGTCCCGGTTGAGGCGGTGGTACGCTGGCGGGAGATACCTGGTTGAGGAAAACCCCGCTAGGCGACGAATGATCGGCGCTGAATCTCACCAACCAGCTGGAGAAGAACACAGCCACCTACCGCTCTACACCTACGGATCTAATGACCTTAACAGTGATGCGCCCGGAAACACGAAATAATCAATCAATCCAACGCCTTCCGAAGTACGCTTGTGGTTTGGTTTCTATTGTCTTTTGCTCAGTACTATCTTACTTCGCATTTGAAATGTATCCGAGCACGTATGTATTAATATCAACAATATGAACTATCATTAGTTACATACCAACTGTGTTTCATGTGTTTGCATTTTGAAGCTAACATTTGGCAATTCAAATATTTGCCCTCTAATGCCCATATACACCCTTTTTGCCATAAACAGCCCTTGCCATTCCCTCCTCTCCTCTGCGTCTTGAGCGTGTCGTTCTCAGTTTTACTTCTGCGAGTAGCCCTAGCCGCGGAAACTCTTCTTTGCTCCGGATGCAGCATTTTGTTGGGGTCTGCTCCACGGCCTCCTAATGTGCGGTGCATCCAATACCATTCGCTTCGCGATCCGCTCCAAGGCCTTTCCTCTCCCCTGCACTGGATGCATGCCCGCTCCCGATTCCATTCCATCTTGTCTTCTCGCGCCTCACAGCCTCGCCGGCTTTTTCAATCTCTCGCTGGATCCCCGGATCGGTCCCACGCGTCATTTTCCTACCCACACTCTCACCCTCCAAACGTGCACCACTCTGCCGTTGCCCACATCCATTTGCACATTGAACTTCCCTGCTCTTCTTTCTGTTTCACGCCTGATGAGATGTTCTGCTTAGGACCAAATATGTCACACATTTACAATTTTACTGGAGGCTTCAGTAAAATAAAATGGTTTTGTTGAACAAATAATTCGGTTTGTAATGCAGGAGAAAAGTGGATTCTAAATATAGGATAAACTCACAATCCTGTACCTAATTTATTATCCTAAAAAGTCATAAAAACACTCTGAGCCGAAAATGCGTCACAAAGGCCTTGAATGTTTCATGGCTAGACTTCCAACAAACACGCTATATTATAGTGTATAATGTCATGAAAATACCCCGCTTCTTTCCATGACTACTAGATATATTCCTAGCTCATTGCCGTCTTGGATTTACTTCGATAAACGTCCAGGTGAAATCTCTGGTCTGGCCGATGATCTCATTATAATTTCTCCCTTTTATGCACACACGGTTGCATTAGCTAATTCAATTGGGCCCTTCCCTGGATTCGACTCTTAATGAAAAAAATAAGAAGATATTCTAATTTGATGGAAGAACTTGGAGGTTTGGCCAGAACCAACAGGGTCGTAACAGTTTCCGTAAATAAGCATTTGGATAGTAGACCAGATGAACGATGAAAAATTACGACATATATGCGAAACATAAAACCAAAAGAAGCTCAAATTTAAAATAAATTCTCAAAAGGTATTAATGAACATTGTACAATTTATAAAGCATTTCAATACCCTTTCTGACCGCCTTTTAAACTCCTCGGGCGATTAGATCCGTAGTCAGTGTAGAAAGATTTTTAAAATTGAAATTAAATGCAACATTTGTCGCATTTTGTTGCTAATTTGTTAGGCAAAAAATTGTCGCTTTTCATTTGATCCTGCTATAAGCATTCGGCTAACTTGACATTAAGTTAGCATCGGAATTACCAGGAAACCAAAAAATTACAGAGGTAAATTAAAAATAAATGCATGGGAATTAGTCGCTTTTTGTTGCTGTATAGTTCTCGAAAAATACACATTTTTGCTCTTAAACTAAAATCGCAAATGGGAAATTTCGCCAAATTACTATCTGGAAAACCGACGGTTACAAAAAAACGATACGTTTCAGAGATAAATAACTAATAACTACATAGGAAATCGTCGCTTATTTGTTGCTAAATTGTTGCCTGGAGAAATTTTGTTGCTCTGTACATAATGCCAAAAACGCAATTTTCCGCAAATGCGGCCCTAATTGGACATCAATTACAAGAACCCGCAATTACGTAACAAATTAGCTACAAAAAGCGACAAATTTTGAGTTTAATTTCAATTTATTTAAAAACATTGAATGCTAATTTTACGGACCTCAGGTGATTGACCGTACTGCTGGGAGATCCGCAACGCTATCCCCCCTATCCCTTTCTGAAAGCTATCCCTGTTCCCAGCTCGTCGCCTCCACGGGCCGGGGCTGTGAGCCGGCGGATGATCCCATCCACCCTCTGTCTCCCCCTCCCCCACCGCCCCCTTCCGGCGCCGGTGCCCTGCGAAGCGGGATCCGCAGGGCGAGGCGAGTCCCGCCTCACGGGTCAACGACCTTTCGCCCCAAAGGGCGCGCCGCACCGCCTGCGCCGCCCGCACCGGCGCGGCCTCTGATGTGACATTCTGCAAAAAGTGCAACGGCGCCGCTAAAGCGAACGCCGGCCGCCGCGCGCTCCACCCGAGCGCTCCCGTCCACAACGCAGGGCCCTCGCTTTCACTCACTCTCTGGGATTACGAGATGCAACTCATCAAAATACTGTCCCGCCGCGTACGTTCTCCCAATTGATGTATAATTCTTTAAGTGGCAGGGACAGTGAAATCAATATTTTCTGATTTTTTTAATATAAATTATAAAATAAATTATAATTTTTTTAAATAAATTATATGGGCCGACCTGGATGGCTGAGGTGGCTAAGAGCGTGTACCGACTCGGCGCTTAGGTCCGAAGGCTCGCGGGTTCGAGTCCCGTCTTGGGAATGGTTGTTTGTCCCTTGACTCTTTTGTATGGGTTGTCGCGAAGGGCCTCGCGTTCTTCTGACGCCAGAACAGAGGAGCCCGCAAAATGTGTTGGTATCTAGAGTATGGTCGAACATGCGTCCCATTAGGACTTAAAGGGTAACTGGCTGTAGGCTGGAAAAAGCCCTAAGAAGAAGAATAAAATAAATTATACAAAACTTAGACTTGTCATGGGTGCTGTGTAAGTTTAGAAAGTTTAAAATTCAAGAATCTGCTTCAAATTTTAATGGGTTGCTCACTTAATACATATTCATCCGTTGCTTCATACCGGAACTACGAAATTTTCTGCTAACAAAGTACGCGTTGTCGATCCGGTGGCCGAGATCGCTAAGTATCATAGCGATCTCAGACCGAAAGTTCGCGGGTTCGAGTTCCGCCTCGGGCATGGTTTATTTGTGTTCGTCCTTTCACCGCTTATCCTCATCATATCGTTTCATCAACATAGTTACCATATCGTTAACTCCAATAGTGGTTGCCAATGACCTAGATGTTGATTCGACCTTAAATATCCGCCCCCAAAGTGCACTTTATTTGCGCTCTCGGATGTTAATGATATGACTCTGACTAATGGCTTGTCCATTATCACTACAAAAACGTATCATTATCCACTTTTTTGGCAGTGTAAACAAAATTTTTAATCGTTAGTTAATTCATTGCTACACTTCAATTTAAACATTGCGTCCCTTCAAGGTCACGAGCTCGAATGATAGGGAAACGCTATCATCCAATTCAGGAATTCAATTCCAAAAATGTAAGTCGACTGGATGTCAGCGTTTTCCTCTCCTTGCAGCTCGTGACCTTGCAGGGACATTATGTTAATTCGGAGTATAATACAATGTTCTCAGTTCTAAAAGCATCAAACTGTTATTTACCCCTCAGAAAAATTATATTAGAACAATCGTAAGTGTCTGTTTGGGAAATAATATGTAATATTTAGAAATATCACTTAAACATGTCTGCTTTAATTTGCATAGTGACGAGGGATGAATATTAGTTATGTTCGATCCCGTAAGTTGACTCAGGTCATCATGTTTTCACTCGTGAAAACCTTTTTTTCATCTCCTTTGACGTAAACTACAAAAGTCCGCATCCGGAGTATTTCAGTAAAAAAATGACGAAATTAAAGTTATTTACAAAAACATTTGTTTATATACGAATCACACAAGAAATCGCTTTTATAATCCCATTTCGATAAGCGAAAAGTTAGTGATAAATTCAATCATCTAATGAAAATAGGTTGAGACATTTAATTAATGAAGACAAACAAATGCAATGTATCGTATATTAATTCGAACGTTGAATTTATCGGTAGTTTCAACCTTTTTTTTTTTTCCTAGGGCTTTTATCCAGCCGACAGCCGGTTACCCTTTACGCCCCGATGGGACGCATATTCGACCATACACTAGACCAACAGACTTGCGGGCTCCTCTGATCTGGGGTCAGCAGAACGCGAGGCCCTCCGCGACAACACACACGCAAAGTCAAGGGACAAACAGCCATGCCCAAGGCGGGATTCGAACCCGCGACTCTTCGGACCGAAGCGCTGAGTCGGTACTCGCTCTTAGCCACCTCGGCCATCCAGGTCGGCTTCAACCTTTCTTTCGGATTGAAAGGAATCCACTGCATTTGGATTTGTGGCGGCGGCGTTTAGCGAGCCGCTCGGCCGGCGCACTGTGTCGTCGAGTGAAAGTGGTATCGCTGGAGCCCGCGCGGCGTATCTGTGCCGATTGCGAGCGATAGGCGCGCGAGATAACGCCTCGCGGACTTCACAGCCAGTGGCCGCTGCGCCGTCGCGGGCGCCGAGCAGGCAGACAGCTGCGCCATGACGGTGGACTACCAGAGGCTCCGCGAGGTAAGGCGGTCACACCGCGCTGCTAGGGCGTTTGATACACACTTCGCGAACAGAGTATGGAACACATGTGACGTCAGAGGCAACCGCATGCTTTGTATTGGGTCGAGTCTTAAACCCGTTTTGCACAACGTGTGTTTGAAGACTAAGATAAATGGAAGTTGTTCCAAACTGAGGCGGCAGTGTGTGCTGAATTCTCATAATGCTATGTGTAAAATTTGAATTTAAAATGTAAGTTGTAATATTTAACGGTAAAAGAGTAATCTGAAGTGCTCAAATCAATAAAAATAAATTAATTGAGTTATGACGGCACATCCTCCTCATTGCCTTGAGGTGTCTGTTGAATTACGGGATAAAGACTTAGCGACACAGTCTGCTCCCACAGTTGGGAACAAATTCAGTTTATCGTGATCACATGATTTGTATCGTATACGAAACGAATCACGTGATAAGACACAATTCTAGCGGAATATTTCCTAACGTAATGTTAGATTTTGAAGTTAACTGCAGGCTCAAAAGTAAGTTCGTATTGTATACAATATAGCCCTTCACGCTGTGAAAAACTCTCAGATCGAGAACAGCGTTAGCAGAATACGTGCTAGCTCGCCAGCACGCGTGACCGAGCAGACACCACGTGCTCGCGCTTAACCGACTGTCCATTGTCCGCAGCCAGTGCTCCGTGTCGTAACTTTAACGGTCCGCAAAGACACTCACACGTCATTAAATTCGCTGACCTCATGTAAATGAAGTTTTAAGAAAAAACGTTCAAGATCTTATTGCATGTAAAATAAAACCTAAAAATTACTGCGATTGCGAATTAGATTCTTAAAAATACTACTGCATTTCGCATATGTCTACCTCAAACTATTTGGCAAACTGGCTAGCGCAGCAACGTTATACACTGGGAAGTATGTCTTTAAAATTGTTTTATATATTTTTTTCCATTACGGCCTCCACGTCGCGTTACCAATTCATACCATAACATGAGAGCATAGGCTTTCGCGGCCGGAGTCAGTGGCTTCTGGGCTGCCCGGAAGACGCGGCCTCCCAGACACAGGTGCCAACGTTTCGGCCGCCATTCTGTGACCTCCCTCAGGGCATTTCGCCCTTGGAAGGCGGTGTGCAATATTTAATAAGCAGAATGTTTTTAATAATTTTGAAAAGTATAATTCCACGTTACTGCGATTCGTTCCTCCTAGCAGACTTCATTAATGTTACTGGAGAAGATCAACAAACATCACGGGAGAAGATCAACTAACTGTTACAAACTAACATTGTTTTAATTATGTAAACTTCTACCATTTACCATCTCGCACACTAGAGGCGATGTCTGCGTACTTTGTTCATCCTCGAGCAATGTGTTCCGCCCTGTGGGGCAGTCAGTGCAATCCAGCCAGCGCGGCCGCGCGGAGGGCCCCGAGCAAGCAGACTCTTGAACTTCGGCGAATGACTTAAGTGCAAAATAAATTTTTAAGACGCATAACACCACGGTTTGTGTCATATAGACCAATTCGAAACGAACTGAAAATAGGAAACCTAAATACATACATTAGAAGACTTTCAGAAAATTTTTGATTAACTACCGAAAGCAGAATGTGTTAATAATTTTGATCTAGGACTGTCAGCAAAAGACATTAAAATTATGTAAAGATACCCCAAGGATAAATTACGCCCACCATAAACCTTCAATAGAAAGCAAATTGAATAGAAATAATTATTAAACATACAACCATAAAATTAAACAATAGAATGTCACAATTTGAATATATATATATATATATATATATATATATATATATATATATATATATATATATATATATATATATAAAATCCAAACACTAAGTTAAGAAAACATTAAGAAAGTAATAGGGGCTTCAAATAAATGAACTCCCCGCCTGCCTATGCCCTAACCCACTAATAGTTGTCTTGCAAATCTCTGTATAATCAGTGGATTGAACAGATAGAAAATAAAGTTGTTAAAAAAACGAACGACTTCACTCGAGTTGAAAAGGTACTCCTGCAAAATGAAATATTGTATGATGTGTCAGTTGCATTGTGTTTTCGTATAATATCTGCGAACCTATCAAATGTACATTTTAATCGTGCAGAATTTTACCTTATTTTTGAAAATTGTGGGATGTTTAGGACTCTGTTGAATGTTTGCTACAGCGTTTTGAGTTTGTATTGAACGTTTCACAATGTCTACGATTTATTTCAGCCCAATCAACTGCTTTAGCGACATCGCATTCTACATATTGTAAAAGATGTTATGAAAGTGGAGTAATAAAATACAATAGCATAATTGTAGTTCTCACTCTTAGTGCCAATGTTCTAATAGGAAAAGTTCTTCCTAATCAGGTTGAAAATATTAACTAGTGTATTACTAGTATATTATACTAAATATTAACACAATTTCTGAAGAAACTTAAGTGGGCGTATTTCTTAACATTTCCTTTCATACAACTAGTTCTGATATGCTCTTGGCATGTCATGGGGTTCCGTAGGTAATCTTGGCATATCCATGTTAGGTCATTTAACATTAAATGACATGATAGCATTAGGTAAACCTCATTACAATTACATTGAATTTCTTGTAATTGATTTACCCATGGCTATTCCTAATTGACAACTGAAATACATCGTTGTGTACATTGCATTTTAATAATATTTTGAAATTGAATTTTAGTAGCATTCTGCTTTGCACACATCGAATGCATACCATAATGTGTTATCATTAGAAATTATAATTACCACAGAGCTGTTGGAAACTACCACTTGTAGAGCTGCAGGACGAGATGGAAACTAGTGAGAACATATCCAGCAGCGGTTGTTTTCGTATTTTTTTCCCATATAAGCCCCTTTTCTTCAAAAATTGGCAACAATAATGGTGAGAGCTAATACGCGAATATCTTCAAGCGATTTTTCTTCAAAACTTATATTTTTTACACATAATGTCACAAATGACAAGAAATATTTATTTCCTACATTCCACTTGCAATTTTGTTTCAATGTGCTGACAATGAAAATTGAAGAGATTTAGCAATTTTTATGCTTTATTATTCTTCAAATTTCTTCTTCAATTTTTGTGCTTTATTATGAAGTGTAATTACATTATGATTCATCTAATGAATCAATTTGCAACGGACCGAGAGCGGTAGCTCAGTGCGTGAACTGATGTCACTGCAGCGCCTGTGACCGGAAGGTCCTAGGATCCCACTCCCCACGGCGGCGGCAGGATTTTAGACACTAGCTTTTCAGCTAGGTCGAATTCAGTTGCTGTCTGGAGGAGAATTCCAGCGCTCGGCTGCTCTGATCGGTAGTTTTCCGTGGTTTCTCCGATCAACATCAGGCGAATGCCGGAGCAGTACCCTAACAAACGGGCCACGGACCGCGCGCGATCTTTCCTTCATCTTCCTTGTCCTATCCTCTCCCTTACACACACACACACACTTACACTAACATGCACTACACTACCACATATTCCGGAATATCGATCGGGAGCTTAGAGCCTGTCCCGGGTGGGGCGGTGCCCCGCTGGTGGGAGAGTCCTGGTTTGGGGGAAACCCCACTAGCCGACGGTAGGTCGGCGCCGGATCTCGCCATCCGGTGGGGGAAGATCACCGCCATCTCTCGAGGAAAAAACATGCACTACACTAACGGGACCAAAGACCAAAGAAGTTGACGCGCCTGGAAACACGAAAATTAATCGATCAAACATTTGCAACGATTCATTTTATGCATATAATGCGATTTTTTCGTATTAAGAACGAAAATTAAAATTAAATGAAAAGTAATGTTTAAAAACATCTCAGTACTACGTACGTCGTTGCTACGGGGAGATGCGAATTTACCTCCTCTAGTTAGAATTGGCTGGAGGATTCACAAGCGCGCTCTGCCGAGTTTACACGTAGGGCACCAGCTGAAACAATCCGAGTGCGACAAAGGTCTACTCCGCAGGGAAGTTCCCCTACGGGAACCGGCGACATAAAACTTTGTTTTGCTGCGCAAGTCTCGGCTGAATTTCAGCAGGCGGAGTACGGCGCTGACTCCGGCAAGAACACTGTCCTTCTCCCGTGCTCGCGGCCACTTCCCAACTTTTGTAGCGACGCTACTCGGACTTTGGGTGTGAAGTATATTATTATTATTATTATTATTATTATTATTATTATTATTATTATTATTATTATTATTATTATTATTATTATTATTATTATTATTATTATAATTATTATTATTATTATTATTATTATTATTATTAATAATAATAAAAATAATAATGCCTTTATTAATATGGCTAGGCTCGGGCCATCAGGTCCGCTCTTCCGCCTAACCACATGTCAGATGTATATAAAGAGCAAACATGTAATATCATATACAAATGTAAAAGTATATTTAAGTTGTAAAGTAGTTAGTAGAAACCAAGAATAATTTAAATGCAACTTTTAAAAAGATAAATGAAATATTAAAATAGACACAGAAATGTGGCAAATTTTGTTTCAAGAATTATAAATTCATAGACGGGAGTTAAAAACAATTTGAATTGAATAACATTGCTCCAAATGTTTGCGCGCTACGCGGCAGCCTGGTGTTCACCCCGAGCGACTGTAATCTTTTAATACAGAAACACACCACCTCACTTGCCGCTCAACCCTGGAGGAAAACCCGCTAGTCGGGGAAAACCCACCAGGCAGGCTGCGTCCTAATACAATAGCAAACTAAGCTGAAATGAAGTAACAGGTCCTTGGGATGTTTTCCTCAGCTGCTGGTCATGTAGCACGGGATCGTCTTCTTGCTCTAATCCGCCTCTGCTCTTATGGATAAAAATATATTTCCGGCAATATCAACAAAGTCGCAAGAAAATGCATTTTCAACAAAGTACATTACGGTTATTTCTAAACATATTAGGCACTTTTTAACATTCCCAAGAAAGAGGTAAAACTGACATTGGATTTGACAACCGGATATCTACAGTGATATAAATTGTGTAATGATGTATTCTAATTTTGTAAGAAAGCCATTCAGGTGTTTTTTAAAAGATGTTAATGAGGAGCAGTTTTTAATGTTGGAAGGCAATTTATTCCACTCTCGGGCTACCGTAATTGCGTATGATTTGTTATAGTAGTTGGTTTTACTTTTTGGAATACAGAGTAACTGAGATTTCTGAAATCTAGAAGATTTAAGACGTAAGAAATAATTTGTTAAATATGACGGGGAATCCATTTTTAGGATCTTATATAAGAGACAAAGGCTGTGATACAAACGCCTATCCTTTAGTGTTAGTATTTTGTTTACTTTATACACTCTGGAGATATGATCATATTTTTTTATATTATAAATGAAATGAATACAGGCATTTTGAGCTCTTTGCAAAGTTTGAGGGAGTAATCTTTCAAATTGTTGTATCACTGAAGTATCACTGAGAATTCGTGGTATCTCCTGTAAATATTTGTGATGCGTTGCACTCACACACACATTACTTATAGTTTTGGTTTTCAAACGAAGTAATAATTCATAAAAAATATTATAGAGTTATTTAAGGGGCTTTAATTCTTAGAAGTGTAATAATCTTACATACTATCAGGCTGACACCTTTCTTTTATAACAATAATTAAATAAACTTCAATTTAATCGACACATTAAATATTCAGTGTTTTCTGAATGAAGATAGGGCGTCACTATCAGAAATATCGTGAAGATAACCTCTTTCACTGGATATATTAAGAATTGGGGCTTGTAATACTCATTTTTTAATTATTCAATATTATTAATTAAATAATGACATGTCTACCTCATTTCAGTACACAATGAAAGTCATTTGTACTTAGTTTCTCGACCCGGTTAGACGAATGAAATTTATAAACATATGAAAAAATTGCATTAAGCATTGTAGATTTTTTTAAATTTATTTTTTCTTGTTCGACAATACAATCTTTCATGGGATTTTATAGCATATGAATAGTCTGTGATTTTGTCAGATAGGCTGTTCATTAGATATGAACGGTTTGCAACTCTAACATTGATTATTAATTAAATTTATTTTATATAAGAAAGAGGGAAGGAAAGGAGAATGGTTTAAAAGGTCGAGGAGCGGAAGCTGTTATGGCTTAAAGGGGTTTGAATTTCTTTTCAGGAAAGAGATTTTGTACGTGGATAGTTATAACGGTTTCCCACTTAAAATTAGTTACAGTTAAGTTCTTCTCTTTTCTATTCTGATAAATACATGTGGATTCCTCGGGTCAGAGATATTCGTGAGGAGAAAAGTTGCATTTATTGATCCAAAAGTTAAACAAGAGTCCACCCCAACATTTTCTGAATGGATGAAAGTAATCTGGATAAAAAACGAACGCATTGTATTAATCAGAAGGTTAATTTCAACTATATGCTCTTAAATTGCGGGGACCATTTTGGAGGACAAACCCGGTAAGTACTGGTTCCATTATATCAATTACAGCAAATATTGTACTACAGTTTCTCGAACAATGACTCTCATCTCGATCAGTTTTTTCATCGTTTCCCTTCATTCAGTGAGCAAGTGCCATGCTGGCCCCTTGTTTTGCATCTGAACATAAATGTGGCTTTATTATGCATACATTTTATTGAATGTTCCTTTTGCTGGATTCCCTCTTTTCATAAATGTAAAATAGAGTATACACAGGTGGACCACTTACGTTGGCTGCAGCGTATGTCTTCGATTCGGCTTGGGATATTGGGATGAAAGATCTTTAGAAGATATGTTTTGCGAGCCAGTTCGAAACGTTTTCCCGGCAGACGGAAAGAATCTGTCCTTCGCTGGTGCTCCGCTATCGAAATCGAAATTGAAACTTCGGGGGTTTTAACGGAAGTTCTCTCTAGTATTTGCTTTCTTGCATTGGTATCCTACTTACACGTGCATTTGTTTGATTGATTGTTAGCCATTGTAGAAATCATTAATTGACCGATCATTACCAATCATTAAAATTAAAATTTAAAATACCCATCATTAAAATTTAAAATAGTAAGAGCCGACCTGGATGGACGAGGTGACTAAGAGCGTGTACCAACTGAGCGCTTCGGTCCGAAGGGTCGCGGGTTCGAGTCCCGCCTCGGGCATGGCTGTTTGTCCCTTGACTTTGTATGTCTTGCCGCGGAGGGCCTCGCGTTCTGCTGACCCCAGATCAGAGGAGCCCGCAAGTGTGTTGGTGTAGTGTATGGTCGAATACGCGTCCCATCAGGACATAAAGGGTAACCGGCTGTTGGCTGGATAAAAGCCCGAGGGAAAAAAAGTAGTAGGATACGTAACACGTGCGCGAAACAAGTGATTCTCACACGAGTCTAGGCGTGCCTCAGGATGCTTTTTCCCGTCCCCTTCCTTTCTAGCCGAGAGGTTTTGATGTCTTCCACGCATTGCTCTCTTTGCACCACACCGTCTGCTCTGCTGCGACGCAACATTGTCCTCCCCTCTGCAGCGCCTCCTGTGGAGAGGCGCGGCTTGTCGCGGGCCTCTCGCGTTGTTTGCCGACACGCGCCGCGCCGCGCCGCGCCTCCTCCAGAGCGCGCGCTCAGCAAAGGGCTGCTGCGGTCCCCGCGCGCGCGTGTGCGCGTATTCATGACGCGAGTGCACGCGTCGGACAAGTGCTGCGGCCCGCCACTACACCGCTCATCAAATAGTGAGGAGTGCGCGTGACGTCATGTGAGTCGCCGCCTCCGAGGGGAGTCGCCGCGCGCCGAGAGCTGCAGCTCGACAGGAGAGCTTTGGCGGAGGGTGAGAGAAGAGAAGGGTGATTGAGGAGGAAGATTGTGAAGAGGGACGAGGAGCGGAACGTAAGGAAGAGAATGGATGTGATGGGCGAGAGCGGGTGGTGAGGAAGGCCTAGGAGAAGGAGAAGAAAAGCGGTTGTCGGGAGCTGCGAAGGACGAGGAGGGGGAACGAAGAAGGTAAAGGATAATGACCGTCAAGAATGGTAGAAGTAAGAGACTGGACAAGAGACGAGAAACGCAGCTGATGAAGGTGACGAATAAGAAAGACAAAGTCCAAGGCGAAGGAAGGAGACGGATGAAGATGGGAAGTCAAAGGAGAATTACGCACGATAAGCGGGAAGGAACAAAAAGGAGAAAAGGGAAATAGCAATAAAGGGGAAGCCAAGGAAGGAGTAAGGTTGTTGTACGAGAATATTGAATGTGAGGGAATAAAAGGAAGGAATAAGGCGGCGGAAATGGTCGAAGTTAATAAAGTAGATGAAATAGAAGGAAGAAGGCGAAGTTGAGAGAAATAATGTGGGCAAGTGAGGGCGAATGAAAATGTTGGTAAGTCGGATGAGTAGGGCAGACGACGAGGAGGTCGGACGACGAGGAGGTCGGACGACGAGGAGGTCGGACGACGAGGAGGTCGGACGACGAGGAGGTCGGACGACGTGGAGGTCGGACGACGAGGAGGTCGGACGACGAGGAGGTCGGACGACGAGGAGGTCGGACGACGAGGAGGTCGGACGACGAGGAGGTCGGACGACGAGGGCGTACGACGAGGGCGTACGACGAGGGCGTACGACGAGGGCGTACGACGAGGGCGTACGACGAGGGCGTACGACGAGGGTGTACGACGAGGGCGGACGACGAGGGCGGACGACGAGGGCGTTCGACGAGGGCGTACGACGAGGGCGTACGACGAGAGCAGACGAGCGGGACGGGCGACGACGGCGGGTGATGAGGGCGAACGAGAAAGATGCAAGACGGTGGATGAGTCCGTGGCTAAGGGAAGAGGAAGGGGAGAGCGTCGGCGTCATCGGAGGCGGTGGGAGTGCGGGCACCTGATGACGGCTGTGAATTATACAGCGGTGCCTCCCCCCCTCCCCACTCGCGCAACCAGTGCGCGGCGCGGCGTGCAGTTGCGGTGTGCGTGTGAATAATGCACCCGCAGCCACCTCGCGCGCGGAGGGGGTGGGGGCGATGTGTTGTGCGAGTGGGGCCCGTCCTCGGGGAGCTGTGGCGCTTCGTGAATTATGAAGAGATTAAGGCTGCATCATATGTCTTTAGTGAACTCGCCGCCTCGTGCCTGCCAATATCTGACCCTCGTCTCGCACGACTCTCCTGGGACGCGTCTGCCTTGATTTAGGGGCGTATTACACGAAACTCGAGGAGCCTTCTCAAGCGCGCGTTGAACATTTTCAGTTTAAAGGCTGCTTCTCAAATTATCTGTCAGAAACTTTGCGCAAAAGGCAATGTACTTAAGCTTGAAAACTTTGTTTCTATTAAAGTTGAAACAGTTTATATTTGAAAATAATTAATTTTGAACCTTATCGTTTGTAATCGATATCAAAACAAGGCAAGTTTTCCAAGAAAACAGTTCCTCGTTTCAGGAGTTTCTAATACAACTCTCGATAATAATTGCAACACAGTTGCTCATTTTTTCAAAATGCAAACACATTTAAGTTTTCAATTTGTCACAATCCAAAGTTATACTGCGCGATATTCTCCGGAATATGATCATAGAACATTACTACATTATGTTTCTGTCCACATTTCTATCGGCCCGGTGCGGTGAAGCAAACGACCTGAAGATCACTTATAAGTATCATTCGCTTACATACAGTGGTTCATTTATCGTTGGGATATCGCTTTTAGGCTCGAAATTATGAGTGGAAGTACTATTACTTATATTTATCACCATTATACAGTCATTCGTGGTGTGACCTTGCCGCTGCATGACAAAGAGTATTATACACTACACTCTAGCTAATCCGGCCATTCGCCGGAGCAGTACCCTAAGAAATGGGCCACGGACCGCGCGCGATCTTTCCTTCCTCTTCTTTGTCCTATCGTCACCCCTTACACACACACACACTTACATTAACATCCACTACACTACCATATATTCCGGGAGACCGGTCGGGAGTTAGAGCTTGTCCCGGCTGGGGCGGTGCCCCGCTGGTGGGAGAGTCCTGGTTTGGAGGAACCCCACTAGCCGACGGTAAGTCGGCGCCGGATCTCACCATGCAGCGGCAGAATATCACCGCCATCTCCCGAGAAACAACACGCACTACACTTACGGTACGAATGACCAAAGCAGTTGACGCGCTCGGAAACACGAGAAAATCAATCAATAATCCGGCCATGCTTTGCACATATGGATGCCGGATTAGTGGAAGTACCGGACTACTGCGAGAGTTTTTAATTAATTTAAACACATAGAGACTTAAATACTTTAGCAACGTGTTTCCTATTAAATGGCATAGCACCGATCTGTACTGTAGCAAAGTCACAATTTCAAATGTGTATAGCATTTTTTAACATTTTTAACTAACAACAATATTGTTGCACAAGATAATTCATGGTTGTGCGCATCATTTCTGCTTGAACGACTAGGGGCCGGATATTTGCCGGACTACTGAATGGCCGGACTTCAGAATTCCGGATTTGACAGAGTTTAGTGTATAATTAAATTTTTCGGACTATAAGTTTCGTCCCAGTCGGGGTTTCTAATGCTATGAATATTTTTAGTTATTTTGAGAATATTGCCTTCGTTTGAGCAATGACTACTTTCGAAATTTTGGCTTACCCTAATGTTTCAATAAGCACAATAACTTCTGTTGTCTCTTGCCCTTTTTATTTTTGTTTCGATAATGTCTCTTTTAGAGGATCCCTTGGTCGTCGATAGAATTTTAAATCCCTGGCCTCAAAAAGTTCAAAATGCTTTAGAGGCCCCAGTACTTAACCCGATGCTCCTCGTACAACTCACGCGGCTGTATTTTAAGGGAACGTGAGGGGCCTGAAAGGCGGTCAGTGACCCGAGGGAGCAGGTGGGCGCTGGGTGGCATTGCAACGGGAGGGCACCCGGGTCACCTGCCCTCGTTCATCATTCTCCCCTCCCCCCTCCCACGCCACACCCCACCACTCAGGCCAAACCGGCTCACTCTACCTGCAAACGAACGCCTCTCCTCCCTTTGCCAAAACCATTTCCCTCTAAGCATCTGTTTTCAACCATTTACGCAGAAAGCTTAATTCAGCATGGAGTTTCGTATTTAATTGTGCTTTTTCTATCCACATTCAGTAGAGATTCTGGTTCAATATGATGAAAAGAGAACGGATTTTTAATGTAATTACATATTTTTGTCTTTCTACTTACCGTTTTCAAATTTGTAATCTTGGCAAATCGGCCCTGTCTTAACACCGTATTCAATTTTTTCGTTACATATTTTTACATATTTGGTACTATACTACATATTTTACATATTTTGATATTTTTACGAAATATTTTTATTATATTAATTTTATTCTCATTTTATTTGATATTTTTTATGAAAAAAAATATTTTTTGAGAAAATAAGCATTTTTCCTACATTATTACTGCGTGCTGTCTCCTCATCTTACGATCTTCGGTTTCGAGAGCATATTGTTTCACGAACATTTTATATTACTCTCGAGATAAATAATGATTTTATTGCCCAGTTCCTACTTTTATATTCTCAGTCGAGCCAATTATCAACTGACAATGTAAGCTGGGACTTCTGAGTTTTAAAGCAATTATTTTTTACTTGTTAATGGATAAATCGTTTGCAGACCACAGATGATGATATCAGCCATTATGTTTTGTATTAGAGAACTGTTTTTCGTTAATTTCAGAAATGCTAAATTACTGCTTTTTGCCACTACGGTAATCAACATCCGTCTAAATGATATTTATACTACCTACATTATATATATATATATATACACAGCTTAGTTAGTTAATGTCTTATTTTTGTTATGTTCATATAATTTTTTTCCTTTAGTATTACTGATTCTTATCATATGTTGCATTTCACTTCGAGGATTTCCTACACCCTTCCTCGCTTCCTCACAGAGAGGCGTACGAAAAATTGCGCAGTGATTAGACACCGTGAGCTGTCAAAGATCATTGCGTTCCTTCGCTTCCAGATCAAACTCGAGCATCTTTCGTGAAGTGGTTTTTCCTATGTCTAGCCTTATGCCCGCCCTAAGAAAATAATTGTTCTAGTTTTCACATGTTTTCCGGTCGTTTTAAGCATCCTGCGCGCAGAACTAACGTTCAAGAATCAGGGACCTGACGCAATCAACAGCCCGAGCTTTTAGTAATGAAACAAAAAATTGAACAAAATATTACTATTTATCACAATAACGTGAAATAATTGTTTATTAATGATAATATATAATTCCGTTTTACTCGTATACTTTTCACTTATTTATAATTATTACTTCAATAATACACATAATTTAAAATCTCAATTAAATAAATGTATTTAAAGAATTTTATATTTATTATATTTATAAATTAAACAATTTATAACGATTTATAATATTTAAACAATTTATAAGTAGTAAAATAGTTCAATATAGCTTTTCCTTATTTATAAACTAAAAAATATTTTAATTTTTACTGGAGCCCGTCTCAGTCAAGGTCGCTGGCAGTCACTTCGTTTGGCTAGGCGGAATTCGTCTTTGTCGCATTCATGAGTGAGTTGATTTCCATAAAGTGCTTTGTTTCCTGTGTATTATTATGGCTCTGCTCATTTGGAAACTTAGCAAAATTCCTACGAACAGGCGTGTTAAATGCTCATTTCCTCGAGCCGGAGAGTCATTGTGTTTCGAGAGGTTAATCACCTCATCTCGTGGTTCTGGAGTGTCATCCTGCTTTCGCTAAGTCCAACAGCGCGCCACGAAGCAAATACTTGTTTAAGTACTCACCATGTTGAACATCTTGCAACTAAGGCAACCCTGCGCCTCCTTTGTTCGCGGGCTGCTTCAATATTTCATCGGTTGGCCCCTGCCCCGCCGGGCGCCTGCGCGGGCAACGAGCTGTGCGCGGGGACCCGCCCGGCCTTGAGTCCTGTATAAACATCCCGTTTCCGGTGACTTATTGGGCGATTGAAGGGGCCGCATTTCCTGTGGCAAATCTCGGCGGCGTCGCGCAGATTTATGCGTCTGGGGAGGGGCGAGGAGGGGTGAGGAGTGGGGGGGCGCAATTGAATAAAGCGGGCGCCACCCAAGGCACCTCCGCGCGCCGTTAATCCTGACGCGGCGCCGCCCCCCTCTGCGGGGCACCACCGCTGAGGGGAACGAAACCCCCCTCCCCCCGGCAGGTCACGACGCACAGTGGCTCATGCCGGGCGACCAGCAGCGAGAATGCGGCAGCTTTTACCTGTTATTTGAAGGCAATTTCCTCGTGTTTTTTGATAACGTGTCAGGTCTTGAAGTTTGGCCCCAGTTGGTGAGGATCTTAATCACTGCTTTTCGAAATAAAGCATAATTTCTCTATTCGCACAATTTGTTAAGCTTCCTTTTCCTAGTTGTGGCGGTAGAGTAGGGTCGTGGGGTGTAGCTATTTTATTAGAAATACTATAAAATCAAATAAGTTGTTAGTTTGTCTATGCAAATAAGTTTTATATTACTCCTGAGCAACATTTCTAGTTTCAAATGTTGCTAACTAGGCTTTGCAGGTACTTTTATTCGTCGTTCAATTATGCGTAATAAAAGAGCAGGAAAGATATTGTATAGCTCAAGAAAACATGTGCAGATTATTCTTCTCCCCCATACGTTGCTATTTTTTCTACAGCATTACAGTACTTTCTTTATGCGAAACATGTATCCAACTTTGCCTAAAGTAAAAATGAAATACCTTGAAACATGAATATGTCCCAGCTTTCCCAAATTACGCACTAGTTTAATCTTTGATACTTTTGTTTTTGTGGTTAAAAAACAATATTACATAAACCTTTAATAAATAAAAAATAAATCAAGATATGGGAAAAGATGTAATCATTGAAGCAAAATCGTATCAAAATGACGACGTCGACTTCAAGGTGAATTCATTTGCTGTTATATTTGGTTCGCGGATCATCTACTTCATTTTGAACATTGTTATTTTAAAGATAATTTCAAACTTGCGAATCATAAATCTTGTAATAATATAAATGGGTTTAAAGTCGGTAATTTTTTAATTTCTACAAAAAAATTGAACCTGACACTTTGAATTTTGAAGTCTTGGCGTACTTAAATGCAGATACCCCCAATAATATTACTATTTAAAATAACAGGTTGCTAAAGTTACGATATTTTCGCCGCTTTTCTTTCAACCTGATCCACTGCGCTGCGCCCCATCTCTTCAGTTTTGCGTTGCGGAGGGGAGATCCGGAGAGAGGAAGGTGCAGTCGGGGACGCAGCGCACAAGGTTTTTCTCTGATAACGTTTTGATGGCCTTCCCGCGGCACGGCGACCAACGCTCGCGCATTGTAAATCTAAGGAAAGGTTCAACACTTCATGTCAGGGATTTTACGTCGCTCTGTACCAAGAGCTGGGTGTAGCGGTGCTTTCTGTACCAGGAGCGGTGGCTCAATGCATCAACTGATATCACTGCAGTGCCTCTGACCAGGAAGTCCTAGGTTAGAGTCCCAACGGCGGCAGGATTTTCAACACTAGCTTTTCCGCTAGATCGAATTCAGTCGCTGTCTGGAGGAGAATTCTACCGGTTGGCTGTTTTGATCGGTAGTTTCCCGTGATTTCTCCGATCAACACCAGCCGAATGCCGGAGCAGTATCCTCACAAACGGGCCAAGGACCGCGCGCAATCTTTCCTTCCTTTTATCACACTTTACTTGATACAGTTACATGCACTTCATTACCATATATCCTGGGCGACCGGTCGGGGGCTTAGAGATTTTCCCGGCTGGGGGCAGTGCCCTCCTGATGGGACATACTTGGATGGGGAAAATCACGCTAGTCGACGGTAGGTCGGCGCAGTATCTCTACATCAAGCAGGGGAAGATCGCATCCATCTCTGGAGGAAAAAATTTGCCCTACACGTACGGGACAATCAATCAAACTATGCTACCGGCTTTAAGTACTAACTTTGCATGACCTGATAAGAATACGTACCACACCAGCTGAGATGGCTCACGATCAGCATTGATGTCTCTACAGCCTCTCTGACCTGCAAGTTCTAGGGGTGTACTCTTGACGGTGGTCGATTTATCTCAATCCCGTTCGTTCAATTCAGCCGCTGACTGGAGAATTCTAGCAGCAGGATACTCTGATCGATAGTTGTGTCTTCAGGCGAATACCGAAGCAGCACCCTAAGAAACGGGCCACGCGCGAGAACATTATTTCTTCTCATATTATACTTACACATACACTCACTACTCTACCACACATGCCGGAAGCTTCTCCTATTGGTGTCTCGCTGGTGGAAATTCTTGAAATGTGAAAACCCCTGCAGTCTGACGTATCGGTCTGTTGTTCCAATAGATCTCACGTTCCAATGGGGAAACTCACAGCTCCTGGAATATAAAATGCACTCCACTTACGGGAATAATGGCCATAGAAATTTTACTCGCACGAAGACACTAAATAATGTATCAAAAAGTGAATGTTTGAAATTGACGATTGATAATTTGTGCCAAAGCTTTGCATTCCTCAGTTTTCAACGTTCTTGTTTGGAGGAACTGAAAATGGGTAGAAAGCGACCGTAACATAGTTTGGATGGCACTATGAAAGTAAACATAAAAAATCTATAGGAATGAAAAATATTATTAAAGAGGGCCCGTCAGACTTGCAGTGATTCGTAGATTCGATTGATTGATTGTTAATGACTCCGGGTGCAACAACTACTACTAAGTGTGGAGCATGTTTTCCATGAGGAGGTGGCAGTGATATTCCCTCACTGGATGGCGAGATCCGGTGCCGACCTACCGTCGACTAGCGGGGTTTTCCCAACCAGGTATCTCCCACCAGCGGGGCACCGCCCCAGTTGAGAAGTTACAGGTCGCCGACAGGTCTGCCTGCATGTATGGTAGTGTAGTGCATGTTAGTGTGTGTGTGTGTGAGTGAGTGTAAGGGGTGAGGATAGGACAAGGACGAGGAAGGAAAAGTCGCGCGTGGTCCGTGGTCCATTTGTTAGAGTACTGCTCCGGCATTCGCCTGATGTTGATCGGATAAACCACGGAAAACTACCGATCAGAGCAGCCGGCCGCTAGAATTCTCCTCCAGGCAGCGACTGAATTCGACATAGCTGAGAAGCTAGTGTGGAAAATCCTGCCGCCGTCAGGACTCCAACCTAGGACCTCCCGGTGAGAGGCGCTGCAGTGATATCAGTTGCTGCACTGAGCCACCGTTCCCAATCATCGTCAATTCGACAACCGTCATTAAGAGTTCTGAACTTCATTTCCCCGCGACGGCTGCAACCGAATTGTCTCTCAGCGCCCCTTCCCTGCAGCGCTGCCAGCGGGAGGCGGAAGAACAAGTGACCCGCGCCGCAGCGAGCGGAACGTGACCTGGCTGATTCGTTCATTACGTGTCTACGCGGGAGAGTCATATCGGGTGCACGCGTCAACACCTCCGGGCCTTTCCGCTTGGCTCGCCCTGCAGTCTGCGCCTCCCCGCCGCGGCGCCGCAGCCGCTCCCTTCCGGTTCAGGGCCCCGCCCCTCGCCGCTGCATCCAACCATCCATCTTTCCTTTGTGCGGAAGAAATGGAGTTTTTGTGGCGCCTTTATGCGTCGGCGGCGCGGCGCGGCGCGGCGCGGGGAGGCACAGACTCATCAAACAGGCAGCGGCCTTTGTGCCCGCAGCTTTGTGCGCTCGTGGCCTGACGCCGCGCCGCGCCAGTTGGGTGCGCCTGCGCGCAAGGAGATGCAACCCGCTGCACTTGAGCGGAGGCAGCCTCCGGGACGCGAAAATACTTGCGATGGTAGCGCGCAATGGAGATGTAGATTGTAAATGTAGCCTCTAATAGGAATGGTGAAATAAGGGACTCTTTCCCTTAAAACCTGGAGCGGTACTTCAGTGCGTCAACTGATGTCACTGCAGCGCCTCTGACCGGGAGGTCCTAGGTTACACCCCACGGCGGCAGGATTTTCGACACTAGCTTTTCGGCTAGGTCGGATTCAGTCGCTGTCTGGAGGAGAATTCTAGCGGCCGGCTGCTCTGATCGGTAGTTTTCCGTGGTTTCTCCCATCAACACCAGGCGAATGCCGGAGCAGTACCCTATCAAACGAATGACTTCTCATTGGTGACCGAAAGAAGTCGGTACGGAAGTGGGTGATAGACGGACGCATTTAACTCGATTATATAGATTGACGTACACACTTCATTGTTCACGTAGATGAAAAGAAAATATAATGAAAATATCTCGTTATTTAAATGCTCCTGTACTTGATTTAATAATCGCAAATCACTTTCTTATAATATATTTACTCTCTGCATCATTGGTTTTTATGGTGTTTATGCAAGGGAACTGTTGAGTTTTTATTCATGCCAGCGAAAGCGCAGTGAACGTGTAACACGTAAAGCGAATATCGTAAAACGGAGACCTGACGACAAACTGAGCAGCGTCGCACACACGAATTCCGCCACCGCTCTCCAGGGCCGGTTTGCTGAATTCAAATTAGCTGCGGAAATCCAGGCATCAGCCAAGGGCGGCGGGTCGCCATGGCAACGGGCGGCAGTGTCGGCGACCGCGACCGCAGCGCTCGTAGCGGGACGCGGAGGAAGTTCGTCGCCGGCGCGGCGCACGGTATGTGTGTGGCGTGCGAGTGTTTTTTTGGCAAACAGTTAAAAGCATTTGAATGAATGGAACATTTGAGGAATTAGCGCATTTCATTAAGTATAAATACTTCAATAGTTGTTAGGGAAATGTGAAAAGATATCCCGAATTTGTAGTTTGGTGTAAAATGTGTTCAAAATTTTGCGTTGACGGCACTAAATGAAACATTATATTACTGGGGAAGGTCTTACCGACGACTTCGAAATTCACGAGTGAATGGATTCAAATTTACTTCATAAATTGGCGATTTTTAAAATCTAACTTAATTCTAAACCTGTTCGACTTTTAGAATTAAAGGAATATTAATCGCGAGGATGAACAGTAGGAATCTCGCCGTCAATTTGGAAAGGAGTCTCGCGGTCAATTTGGAAAATCGCGAATGAACACTTTCAAATTGACTTCAGAAATTGGCGATTTTTATAATCTAACCTAATCCTGAAGACGTACGAGGTTTTGAATAACCAACCGGTATGCTGTGCAATTCACATGGTACATGCACGATCCTTTGTCCTGTTGCTTAAACCTTTTGTCTAAAACGCTTCCGTGTGGCGAAGGTTCATCGCCTGCAGGTGACGCTGTGTCCCGGAGACCGAGCACCTGCAGCGCGGGGATGGAGGGCGGGTCCTGCAACCTATCGATCTGGCAAAATCTCGCCATAGGACAGCGTAAAGAGCGACAGCGCGGCTGTGTGTGGGGGACAGTTGCGTTGTTCGGAGGTACACAGGTCTATGCTCGTGTCTATTGCTGAAAGGATGAAACGTGAAGGGAGGGGCTATTGTGCTTAGAACAATGTTGTTTGACCTTGTAGTTTCATAAGAAAGTATTCACCCTGGTAAAACAATTTCATTTCTCAATCTCTTACTAGTTTTCTCCTTCATTTCCTTTTCTGTATGATTACTTCTGACTACTTTCTTATTATCTTGATCCTTTTTCATTATCAATCATATCTGTCTGTCTATCGTTCACTTTTTCTCCCTCTCTCCCATTCCTTTCCTCACTCTCCTCTTCTTTGCTGCTTCCCTGTCTTCTTTACTTTTCTTTCTCTCTCTCTCTCTCTCTCTCTCTCTCTCTCTCTCTCTCTCTCTCTCTCTCTCTCTCTCTTTTCCTTTCTCTCGTTGTATCTCTCCCTTTCTCTCTTCTCCTTTCTTCTTTTTCCCCTTTAATATGTATTTTTGTACATATTTTTTCTGCATTGAGGAAATACTTCCGAAAATGTGTCCGTATTATGTGAATTCGTGTGTTGTATAACATTTTGTTTACATGGAAATGTATGGGAAAATCTATGTTGAAATAAGTGTCGTATAGTTTGCGTGACTATTTATGATAAGTGCTAATGTACGAAATCCAAAGCGGACCTTGCAATGATACTGGCATTTGACGAAGAAATTCCAGCTGTGTTATTTGAATTTCGACACATGTCATTTAACGATACAGACTCCACTTTCATTTTTTTATAGACGTCTAATTGTCCGTACCTGACGTTTAGCTATCTCTCCGTATCTGTGTGATTTAATAAAAAAAAGTCATCCGAGATAGTCGTATTTCATGATGGAAGTAGAGAAAAATGCCTGTTAATTTGAAGTAATATTCCGTGACGTAAATACTAGGAACGCGTACTATAGGGCTGTACTCTTCTCTCAGTGAGTCTCTGAGCAACGGGAGCCAGAACGCCAAACGTTGCAACGTGGCGTCCTCTGACTGCTTCGCCTGTGAGAGTGGGCGCTCGTGGGGTGGCCCCCCGTGGGGCTCTCCCAGCGCGCCGTCCGCCCTCCTCTCCCCCTTCCCCACCCCCACCCCCGCCGCCGGTCGTTCCTCGCGAGCGGGTGCGCTTGACGGCGGGCGCAGTTAGCCAGGTGGCCTTCGGGGACGAGCGCCGCGCGGGCGGCGAAGAGGGGGAGGTACGCACGGGCAGCGGACGGGCCGCGGAGGTACTCCACTCCACACGGTGGAGACAGATTCCAGGTGGCACATCTCCCGCGAAAAACAGACGGAAAGAGAGAGGGAGTGGCAGGGAGAGGGTCCGAGAGATGGACAGAGAGAGGGACAGAGAGTGGAACAGAGAGGGAGGGACAGAGAGGGAGGGACAGAGAGGGAGGGACAGAGAGGGAGGGACAGAGAGGGAGGGACAGAGAGGGAGGGACAGAGAGGGAGGGACAGAGAGGGAGGGACAGAGAGGGAGGGACAGAGAGGGAGGGGCAGAGAGGGAGGGACAGAGAGGGAGGGACAGAGAGGGAGGGACAGAGAGGGAGGGACAGAGAGGGAGGGACAGAGAGGGAGGGACAGAGAGGGAGGGACAGAGAGGGAGGGACAGAGAGGGAGGGACAGAGAGGTGGTCAGAGAGAGGAACAGAGGACAGAGATAGTCAGAGAAAGACAGAGATGGTCAGAGAGAGGACCGAGAGAGGGCCGGAGATAGAGACAGAGAGGGAGAGAGGGAGAGACAGAGAGGGAGGGATAGGGAGTGAGGGACAAGGAGGGACAGGGAGGGAGGGAAAGGGAGGGAGGGACAGGGAGAGACAGGGAGGGAGGGACAGGGAGGGAGGGACAGAGACGGAGGCACAAAGGTGGGACAGAGAAAGGAAGGAGCAGGAACGGAAGCGCGTTTCGGACCGAGATGGGATACAGACAAGTTCCGCGCAAAGTTGAGTGGAAATGCTGCAGTAATAGGAGGGTATAGTCGAAGACGACAATTAATGTACGAAGAGATGGGTCGTAAATCGAATTGCAATAAGAAAACAGGGGAAAATGTGCAGATGGGAAGGCAGGCGCCCCGAAGCGTTCGGGGCGAGAGTGCACCGAGGGCCAAGACGGAGAGGAAATGAACAATGGTCGGATTGGGCAGTGTTAGGTGGAAGCAGGGCTTTCAGATGAGAATTGAAACGGAGCAAGTGCAGAATGTATGCGCGGAAAGGGATGCGATGGAGAAAAGACCAAGGAGGTGCAAAGCGAGATTCGAATGGAAATGGAAACAGAGGATGTGAAAACGCGAGAGTAAAGTTAGTACGGAAGAAGACCGTAATGACGTTTCAGGGAAACAGGGAATGACTGATAGAGGTGCAATAAGGGAGATCCAAGGAGGGAAAGGGCTGCATTAAGGCAGGGTAAGGAAATGAGATTAGGAAGATATGGGGTGACAGCGAGACTGAGCGGCCGGGCAAAATCTGGTGAGTTAGGGCATAGACTAAAGAGAACTCTGTGGAGGTATTCTTTACTCTTTACTCTATGGATTCTTTACTCTATGGACGTAGCTCGAAACAAGCCTGATGATCCCTCTATATAATTCTTTACTCTACGCTTAGAGCCACTGCGAAGGAATGGAGGGATGTAAGATACAAGAAGAGAAGGAAAAATGGGCTGCGGAACTCCTGGCATAGTGAGGGAAGAGGAGAGAAAAGTGGAAGTGGATGTAGCAAAGACGATTAATAGCAATCAGGAGAATGGTAAACGCTAGGATGGGAGGGGCAAGGACGGGGTTGGAAAAGGGACGGCATATAGTAGATGGCAGGGGGAGACATGGAAAATGTGTGCAAGGTACGCAACACGGGCGCCAACGATTAGCTGAAAAGAGCACTAGGGGAGCAGTGAGAATAGGAATTGACAGAATGGAATGGAGGCCGGCGCAGGGAGGAGTAGAAGCAATAAACGTCTGGATGCAGAGGACACGAGAAGAAACGCACAAACGATGGCGATGAAGGCGGAGGCGCGCGCGAAGAGTGAGGCGTGGAGGTTTGATTGATTTTTTCGTGTTTCCGGGCGCGTCAACTGCTTTGGTCATTAGCCCCGTAAGTGTAGTGCATGTTTTTCTTGGAAGATGGCGGTGCTCTTCCCTCGCTGGATGGCGAGATCCCGCGCCGACCTACCGTCGACTAGCGGGGATACCTCCTAACCAGGGCTCTCCCACCAGTGGGGCACCACCCCAGCCGGGACAAGCTCTAAGCTCCCGACCGGTCTCCCGGAATATGTGGTAGTGTAGTGCATGTTAGTGTAAGTGTGTGTGTGTGTGTGTGTGTGTGTGTGTGTGTAAGGGGAGAGGAGAGGACGAGGAAGAGGAAGGACAGATCGCGCGCAGTCCGTGGCCCGTTTGGTAGGGTACTGCTCCGGCATTCGCCTGGTGTTGATCGGAGAAATCACGAAAAACTACCGATCAGAGCAGCCGGCCGCTAGAATTCTCCTCCAGACAGCGACTGAATTCGACCTAGCTGACAAGCTAGTGTCGAAAATCCTGCCACCGTGGGGAGTGGGAACCTAGGACCTGCCGGTCAGAGGCGTTGCAGTGACATCAGTTGATGCACTGAGCTAGCGCTCCCGGTGAGAGGCGTGGTGACAAAAGGGCGATGGGGCGGAGGTGGCTTGGAAAGACTTTGTGGTGTGAGGTGCGGGGAAGACTGCACGTAGTGAAACGTTGCGGACTGGAAGTTGGCGAGGCCGGAGTATCGAGGAAGCAACACAAACACGCTGAACGTGCAAAGCAGCAGAGGCGGTGAAGTCGGGTAGAGCAGCTAGCGGAGGGACTGCAGAGGGCTTCCAGCGACCATCATAGCGGCAGGGTGGCGAGAAGTCCCCGAGCTGCTTCCTATGTTAAACGCAGCAGCCATTCCGCGTTACGGCGCGCACCCAAATCTCTTAGCGGCGCGCCGCTAACAGAGAGAAAGAGAGAGATGGAAAGAGAGAGGGACAAAGTGGGAGGGACAAAGAGGGAGGGACAGAGAGAGAGGGACAGAGAGGGAGGGACAAAGAGAGAGTGACAGAGAGGGAGGGACAAAGAGGGAGGGACAAAGAGGGAGGGACAAAGAGAGAGGGACAAAGAGGGAGGGACAAAGAGGGAGGGACAAAGAGGGAGGGACAAAGAGGGAGGGACAAAGAGGGAGGGACAGAGAGGGAGGGACAGAGAGGGAGGGAAGGGCAGAGAGGCTCCGCGAGTCCTTCCTCTCGAGCGGAGTGCTGTGCAGTGCAGCCAACATGTAAGCAATGGCTCTTGCCTCGACTGTTTCTGTTTTGACATTTACGGCCCATCAAGTTGTAAGGGGCGCTAAGGAGGGAACATGGCGGCGGAGCGAAGCGAGGGGGCGGGCGGCGCGAGGGCGTTTGACCCAAGCGGGAGGAACTTGCGGCGGCGGCGGCGGCGCGAAGCAACTTTGACGCTCAGGACTTACTCGTACTTGCTGGGAAGCGTGGGGCGGTAGACGTTCACTATCAAGCTCACGAAGAATAAAACTTGCGGAATCTCGTATTATCAGTGTGCAGGAACCTAAACAATGAACAAAATTATACGAAGTATTCGATAATTCGGCGAGTATAGCATTCGCTCAGTAGAAATTATATAAATTAAGATTGGTATTCCTTTTGGAAAACAAAATATTAATATCATTAGCGTCATTTGGAAAGTAAATAATGGTTATTGAAGATTTCTTCACCTATTTCCTGGAAATTTCCTACGCATTACTATTACATTTTACTTAGCAAAGTGTTTGCTTTGCGATGTGAAATCTCCAGTTATTAATGATAATCATGAACACCGCTGTTGTTAGCTGACGTTACTATTTCTGATTATTGGAACTAAGTTGTATCAGGAGCAGGAAGACAAATGTGATCACCCAAGAAGTGGAAATAAGAAAATACTGCAACTTAACCAATTTGCAAAGCATGTAAGTATTTTAGAACCCTTAAGACGCTCAGACAAGAGAATACTTACACGGTACTGAAATATTCATTGTTTGTGATCGATACTAAACGGAAATTACAGCGAAAATTATTGAAATAATAAAATAAGTTCCACAGATCAACAATAAAATATTTATATTAAAGATGAATATTTTAAGACTCCTAATTAGAGGGACTGCATTTTCATCAAAGTTAAATTTTAGTGTAATGTTGAGCTATTTCCACGCGGAAATGTACGTAAATGAGACTCGTCGCGTCCGCGGCATGACAAATGAAGTCTGGTTCCTGCTCTTAGTTGCCTAGGAGCGAGCGTTAAGAGCGGAAGCAAGCATTTAGCGGCGGAAACGCGAGAGCGAACTTGAGGGCAGGGGAGGAAGGCGGCGGCGCCGGGGGCGACCGCGGGGGCGGGGCCTTCACCGCTGCTTCCAAAGCCTCCCGCGCCTCCTCTGAGCGAGGGCAGACGGGAACAGCGAGACGCCCTTCAGCGGCCATGACACGCGCCGGCGCGGCGGACACGAGAAAGGGATCTTGCTGCGAGTATTTCCATCACGCACCATGCGGCGGGGTTGGTGTAACGGTTTGCGTATCGGGCTCTTATTCTCAAGTTCGCGGGTTCGAACCCGTGGATTTTTAAGGGCGAAAAAGTTCTTCGTACGCCTTCCTTCGGAGGGGAAGTAAAGCCGGCTGTCCCATGTTAGTACATTTACTGCATGTAAAAGATCCTCAAGCCTAAATGAAGCCTCTGAGCTAAATTCAAACCGCCTGTTTCGTTGCCCAAATAATACCTTCTTTCATCCCTAGTAGGTGAAAGGAGCGTAACGAAATTTGCGTGGTTAGACGGAAGAGCAGGCCCCATGGCCTGGGTCTCGCCACGTAAAATAAGGCATTCATTCATTCATATCTCTGCGTATGTCAGCTAATAAAAAGCGCAGAGACGGTATTACACTACGGGAAGGACTTTCAACCTTAAGTAGTCACGCTAAAGAACAGCCTACGGCATCATCATAAGAGATAAAACATTTCGTGTAGACTGAGACCGGCAAAGGTGGCATTTTTGATTGATTGATTTTTCATGTTTCCGGGCGTGTTAACTACCGTCGTCATTAGTCCTGTTAGTGTAGTGCATGTTTTTTTTCTCGGGAGATGATCTTCCCCAGCAGGATGGTGAGATCCGGCGCCGACCTACCGTCGGCTAGTGGGGTTTCCCCCTAACCAGGACTCTCCCACCAGCAGTGCACCGCTCCAGCCGGGACAAGCTCTAAGCTCCCGATCGGTCTCCCGGAATATGCGGAAGTACATGTTAGTGTGTGTGTGTGTGTGTGTGTGTGTGTGTGTGTGTGTGTGTGTAAGGGGAGAGGATACGACAAGGAAGAGGAAGGACAGATCGCGCGCGGTCCGTGGCCCGTTAGTGAAGATACTGCTCCGGTATTCGCCTGGTGTTGATCGGAGAAACCACGGAAAACTACTGATCAGAGCAGTCGGCCGCTAGAATTCTTCTCTAGACAGCGACTGAGTTCGACCTAGCTGAAAAGCTAGTGTCGAAAATCCTGCCGCCGTGGGGAGTGGGAACCTAGGACCTCCCGGTCAGAGGCGCTGCTTTGTCATCAGTTGATGCACTGAACCACTGTTCCCGGTTTTACTTTTTCCTTTGACATTAAATTATAAGTTACAATGTTTCATCATACCCCGTATGTGCGATGAAATGTTTCCTTTTAATTTTTCACATCAGGATTTTCTTGACATGCCTTTTTAACGACTCTCAGAAAAGAAGAAAGTTAAAGAAACACCAGGACTCCCCATTCTGCCGTTTTACTTGAGGATGTCAATGGACAACCTTTGAAAGAGGAATATGCTATGTGTTGGGGAGACAAGCGTGTATTCTCTTTTCCCTTCGTGAAAAGTTTATTATCGGTAGTAAAAACGCAGCTCTTCGTATGAATTTGTAACTGCTAATGAACTTTGGAACGATGTAAACGTTTTATTCTAAGGAAGATGTAGATTCAAAAACAACGAAGAGCTCTGAGAGGTATGATGCATTCTTCGTCCCCAAGTAGCAGGGAAGATCTTAAAACAATTTGAGTGAAGAACTGCATAAAACCCAGTTATAAAACTGCTATTTCGTGAAGTTTATAGTTTTTTCCCGTGCCACAAAAGGAAAATATTATAAAGCAGAACCTCCAAAATTATTTCTGGTAAATAGTAACGCAGGTAATTGCAGGACGATAACTTTTCTAAAGGCCGGCAAGCGGAGTTGTGGAGAAAGAGCGAGGGAAGATCATGTCCCTACCACTTGGACTTTACTCATTTCGCGAACTGCCGTGATAAAATAATACTACGGTTAATTTGGGGAAGAAATTCCACGGCAGCTTTGCTGTCGGACATTACGGAATTCTTGCCTCCCCCGCAGCGGTTGCGGGAAGGGGCTTGGCCGACGCGGAAAACTCGTGGTGGAGGGACGGAGCCTTCTTTATGAGTCGCTGAGGCGACGCCACTACGTCCCTCGTCAAACGCGTTCCGAGGGACGGCGGGGGCGCAGGCGGATGGGCTTCAGCTCGCGAGGAGGGAGGGTGCGGCAAGGGTCGGTGGTGGGAGCTGACAACGATGTGACTTGGCAGTGTCGGTGAGGGCTTCTGCGCTGTAGGTGGGGAAATAGGTGAGTGCCGGGGGGGAGAGGAAGAGCGGATAAGCAGAGGTGGCCACTGGGATGACGTCGGATGCTGCACAGATGAGATTGATTGATATTTTGTGTTTCTGGGTGCGTCAATTGCTTTGGTCATTAGTTCCGTTAGTGTAGTGAATGTATTTTTTGCGAGAGATTGCGGTGGTGTTCCCCCGCTGGATGGCGAGATCTGGCGCCGACCTACCGTCGGCTAGTGGGGTTTCCCCTAACCAGGACTCTCCCAACTAAACACTTCCTTTTCGTTTGGTTGGTTACTGATTCCGGGTGCATCAACAGCTTGGGTCATTAGTCCCGTCAGTGTAGTGCGTGTTTTCTCCAACCAGATATCTCCCACGAGCAGGGCACAGCCCCAGCCGGGACAAGCTCTAAGCCTTCGACCGATCTCCCGGCATGTGTGATAGTGTAGTGCATGTTAGTGTGTTTGTGTGTGTGTGTGTGTGTGTGTGTGTAAGGGGAGATAATAGGACAAGGAAGTGGAAGGACAAGGAAGCGGGCGGTCCGTGGCCCGTTTGTTAGGGTACTGCTCCGGCATTCGCCTGGTATTGATCGGAGAAACCACGGAAAATTACCGATCAGAGCAGCCGGCCGCTAGAATTCTACTCCAGACGGCGACTGAATTCGACCTGGCTGAAAAGCTAGCGTCGAAAATCCTGCCGCCGTGGGGAGTGGGAACCTAAGTCCTCCCGGCCAGAGGCGATGCAGTGACATCAGTTGATGCACTGAGCTACCGTTCCCGGTGCACAGATGAGAGATGGTGAAGCAGGAACAGAAGGCGACGTAGGGACGACAGAGTTGGTATGAAGAGCAGGCGACTTGTAGAAAGGGAAATGGACTTGGGGGGGGGTGGCGGCAGGAAGCGAGCAAGAAAACTGACCGAGAGGAGGCAGTGGGTAAGTCCTAAGGAAGGCCTGCACAGCATTCTGCTCTTTGACTGACCTCCGGAGCCGCGCGCCAGCAACGGGCCGCGTGGAAGGGTGGGGATAAGACTCATTCAAGGAATGGGGACAGCCAATGAGAATGCGCAATTCGAACCGTAGCACGTAAATTGAAAGAGCAATGGCGAGTATCATTACCTTTTATTTTGGAAATATTTCTTGTCGATTTATGACAATGTGCAATATGAACCTAAAAGAAATTAGACGTACATAGACATTGATTTGGATACCTTAAATGTTGTAATTGCTGGTAGGGGCAATTCGCTTTGCTACGATGTAATCGCAAATTTGCGATCGCAAAGAAATGCTGATTTCGGTGGAAATGCTGCTTACGGTTTTGCCGCTAGCGTTGAACACAGCCGGACAGACAGACGGACAGACGGACAGACGGACAGACGGACAGACGGACAGACGGACAGACGGACAGACGGACAGACGGAGACGACGACAGACACAGACGGACAGACGGACAGACGGACAGACAGACGGACAGACGAACTGACAGACGAACTGACAGACGAACTGACAGACGAACTGACAGACGAACTGACAGACGAACTGACAGACGAACTGACAGACGAACTGACAGACGAACTGACAGACGAACTGACAGACGAACTGACAGACGAACTGACAGACGAACTGACAGACGAACTGACAGACGTTTAGACATTTAGACATCAATCGATTTTTCAGCATCAAGGGCCCACAAAACATTGATTCTGCCTACACAAGTGTTAGAGGAAGTAATTTGCAACGTGTAGGGAAAATCTTTATTTATTTTTCATTACCAGGGCTCAAGACCCGAGTTTTCCTGATGAAAATTCATAGTTTTTCCCGCTGCATAACATACAACGCTTTCTCCATACCGCGTAAACAGTAGCGAAAAAGTTAAAAAAAAATCAGGAATTGCACTTCTGTACTGAAATAAAATGATTCGTTACGTAAGATTACGAGGCCACTTTCAAAACCTTCAGAGTGACGCCGGCTCTTGTGCCCACGCTCATGTTGGGGTCGCGGGGGCCGCTAGCGACGCCGCGACGGTGGGCGCCGGGGCGTGAGCAGGGATACGAATCGTGCGTGCGGCGGCGGCGGCGCAGGTGAGCGGGCAGAGGCGTGTGTGTGTGTGTTTGTGTGTGTGTGTGTGTGTGTGTGTGTGTGTGTGTGAGGGGGGGCTTGTGAGTAGGGATGTTTTTAAAACATCGATGTTTTCCATCAGAAACATATACACCAGAAAGATATATATTAACATCAATATTTTGCTTTCAATGTTTTCTTCACATCGATATTTTGTTGCACAAACATCAATGTTTTTTAATTTTAATTTTTTGTTTTTTAATAAAGGTATTTAGGCACTTTGTAGAGTAGCAACAATCCACAGCAATATCGATGTTTTGCGTCATCCTCTTTATCGCGCTGCACATTTCGCCTGTGCATGAATGGAAGTGACTAAAGGGTAAAGTAGCGGAACAGGATGTTATATACTGTTAATTTTATTCTTTAATTCGATAATAATTTTTATTAACATACTATTAACATGCTGGTAACCAAACAACAAAATATATCCCTTTTACGTCCTGTAATTAAAAATGGATAGGAAAATAGTATATTTAGTGGTTTATAATGAAAACATGGATGTTTTGTCATCGATGATTTCATCGACATCGAAAATCCATTAGCGATGTATCAAAACATCGATGTATCGAAACATCGATGCATCGAAACATCGATGCATTGAAATATCGATGCATCGAAGCATGGATGCATCGAAACGTCGATGCATCGAAACATCGATGCATCGAAACATCGATGCATCGAAACAACGATGTACCGATGTTTTGGTAAAATTTGCCATCACTCCTTGTGAGGGGCAGCTGTGGCGGCGGAGGGAGGGAGGGTGGCAGCGAGGATGGCGAGAGAGGCAAGTGACTCGACAGGGAGAAGCTTCGCCGTGCGGCACGCAGCCCCGTGGCCGGGCGCTGTGGAGATGAGCCGGCTCCGAGTTATGAGGGCGGAAAGAAATTTCCTCCGCGGAGGGCCCACCGCAGCCAGGCGACGAGCTCTCTTAATATTTTGCCAGGATGAGGAACGTGATGACGTTTGGGGGAAGGATAGAACGCCTTCGGTGGAGGTGCAAGAGATTAGTTTGACTTTCGTAGGATAACTTGGAGAATGGTCTGTCTTAATAAAATATTCCAAATATAAGATTTAAGCTTCTCTTTTACGCAGGCACATTTTTTTGGTGAGCACATATCCGAAAAAAGACTATTCACTGCGAGACTTTACAAAATTTTGATTTAAATAAAAACGGAACCTGATGAAAAAGTTGGGATACTACCATTTTTCACAAACGCGTCAAATCACTTGCATGGATTTTCCAAAGAATACATAGGAACACGGAGACTATAGTGTCTGAAGTGTAATGATTTTTATTAGTATGATGCTCTTTCTGTGCTTGTCACCAAATGAACTATTAAATACATCAAATGAGAATAGGTTTCAAGCACTTGGGAAGAATTATTTTCCTACTTGTGATCATTCCTATTAACAACAACGGGTTTTAATTCTCTTCTCGGCTATCTCTGAACTGGCATTCACTATAACGTGTGAATTTCAAGGAACATCCTCTCTTTTATCGTGTACTTAGAACGTTAATTAGATGACATTGTATAGGTATGACGCATGCGAGATATTGAAAAATAATCTCTCTTATAGAAATCGAATGAACACGTGCGACAGAATACCATTAAAATTCTATTTGAACAAATTTTCTCCTCAGACCAACATGCAAAATATTATGTGAGCCCCAATGCCTATTAGTAGGAAGCGCATTATAATGATTTTTTTTCTTTTCACTTGAGGACAATACCTTTTAGACTAGGCATTATTTTTATGCCATTACAGTAAGAAATGACCCACTTTTGTATGAGATTGTGTTGTATTTTCCGTTGATTTCGACTAATAAGTCATTTTTACACTTTTCCGTAATTTTTAGAGTATTTTTCACTGATTTCATCAATTTTAATATCATTCCATAGATTACAAAGGCGACCTGTACCAAGCATTATTACAAAGGCGTAGTCTGACAGACAACTTTGGGTAAAAATAAAGAACTCATTTTTTCAAGGAAACACTAAATTAATGGATTGAATATGTATTATATGGAGTTATAATATTCATTTTAAAGGTTTTTGTAGATACATCTAAATGACTTGACTCTCACAGCAGACACTTGCTAGGTGGTGTCCACAAATGCCTTTTGAGAAGCGTCAGCAGTAGTACTTTGTCATGCAAACTTATTTATGATGTCATCGTACAATTATGATTGCTAAATGTTCAGAACAAAAGTTAAATCCTACAAGACATGGAATTTATAGTCATTATTGTTGCGGTGATGTCCGCCACATCGAAACGCGCGCCAGAAAGTTGGCGCGGTGTGACGTCGGCGAGGTTTAGCGGAGCAGCAGACCAGCGAGGGAGCCGGCCAACCAGCTGCGAGCAGCCGGCGCGCGAAGCCTCGGCTAGGAAGCGAGGCTACGGCGCGCGGGACTACATAGTCGGCGGCCGTCGGTGGAACGAGAAAACTAAGTGAACGGTGAATTAGAGTGCCTCGCGAGTTGTATAATGCAGTGAGTGTTGTCCCGGCAATGCGATATTGGTTTCTTCTTACTTGGATAGCGTTGACTCTGCGTAAACTTGGACATCTTCTGCACGACTGGAACTTTGGCTTTGGAATTTCGGTATACTCTATTTGGCTCACGGAATTTTGGATGTTTTGTTTTGAGTCGGATTGACTGAGAATAAAAAAAAGTTATTGTTATCCTGTTATTTTCAATACATAACAATTACTGTGAGATATGGATCACGGGATCGGTCAATGAATGAAACACATTAGTTTGCCAACGTTTCGGAATATGTAATTCCTTCATCAGAGCTTACTAATACACAAACTGGTCAAACTTCATGTTCGCCTACAGACCAACTCGAATATAGAGTTGCTAAAGGACAACAAGTCCATTGCAAGTCTGATCAGGGCCACTACCAATGATCTATGATACATAGATATATGATACATAGATGATACATTTTTCTTTACTTTTACGGAATTTCTAAAACCTTTTAAGTGCATTTTATTGATCATTTTAGGCGATTTTTAGGTCATCAAAATCGGCCCCCTATTTAAGAGTTATACAAGTACAGGAGACTAGGAATTTGATGTAAAATATCAGCGAGCATCATTCAAAATTCTAAAATTTCCGTTTTTGCTTTCGTTCTGAAGTGAACTTCTTCTCCCATTACAAGTCAGTTTTCCCCTTTATTTACGTTAAATAAATACGTTTTTCTGAAGTGTGTGACCACGTATGTTTTAAAAATTAAGGATTTAACTGTGACCTGATCCATCTTAAATAAGCCAAGTCGGATGACATAATTTTTCTTCAATGTTTATCATGTGCGACGGAATATAGGCTGTGAGAGTCGTAGTTTATGTAGGCAAATTTACCAAGTCACATTCAAAGTTTTCACAGTATTTCGCCACACAAGAAAATATACACTTGAATGTAATTCGCTGGTCCAGTCCATTGAGCGAAGAAGTCGTCTCGACATAAGAAGTTGGAATGGTGAGAGGAGCTTCCTCAGTGACACAAATCCGCGCGGAGCAAGGCGGCTTTGACCGCGGACGCCTCACCAGAGGAGATTGGGGGAAGCGGCGACGGGCGGGGATGGGATGGGAACGGGAGGGGGAGTGGAGGGAGCGGTGAGTGGAGGGGGCGGTGAGTGGAGGGGGCGGTGAGTGGAGGGGGCGGTGAGTGGAGGGAGCGGGGAGGGGACGGGACGGGAGTAGGGAGGGGGAGGAGTGGGGAGGGGAAGGAACGGGGGCGGCTCCGGGCAGGGGGTGCGGGGAGGGGAAGGAAAGAGTGTGGCGCCGGGCGGGGGGAGGGGGAGGGAGCGGGGAGGAGAAGGAACGGAGGCGGCGCCGGGCAGTGGGTGGTGTACGGGGAGGGCAACGGGGGCGGCGCCTGGCCGTGAGTGGAGGGAGCGGGGAGGGGAAAGAACGGGGGCGATGGAGACGAGGGGGCGGGGCCGTCACTGGTCGGGAGGGGAGGGGAAGGGGAGGGGTGGGGAGGCCGTTTCATCCGCGCCGCTAATGAACGGCGCCGCCGAGGCGCGCGCCGCGCTGATGAAAGGAGGGGGAAGGGGGGCGGACGGATGAAGTTTCGCCACGCGCGATGCGAGCTGCGCTAGAAAGCGTCGGCCGGCGACAAAGGGACGGGGATTTTTGTTCCAGGCAGTCCGTCCCAGTCCGCGTTCTAACGCTCTCCCACCACCCCTTCCCCTGGGTCTCTCTTACACTCGCTTCCGGCACCAACCTCACGTCACACGACCTACTCCCGTGCCGCTCTCTACACTAATGCACACTCGGCCCCTTCCCTCGCACTCTGCTGTCTCCTATGGCCTATTTTCCAACCTCGCATTCGCCACGATCTACGCCACGCTAATAAAAACTACATGTCACGCTACCCTTCAAGCTGTTCGTTACACTACCCGTCACACGACCGTGACGCTAACCGAAACGTAACCCGACATGCTACCCGTCACGCTACCCGTCACGCTGCCCGTCACGCTACCCGTCACGCTACCCGTCACGCTACCCGTCACACTACCCGTCACGCTACCCGTCACGCTACCCGTCACGCTACCCGTCACGCTACCCGTCACGCTACCCGTCACGCTACCCGTCACGCTACCCGTCACGCTACCCGTCACGCTACCCGTCACGCTACCCGTCACGCTACCCGTCACGCTACTACCCGTCACGCTACCCGTCACGCTACCCGTCATGCTACCCGTCACGCTACCCGCCACGCTACCCGTCTCGCTGCCCATATATTCACGCTATTCATCGAACTACCCACAATCTACACGCCACACTCTCATCATGGTACAAAACACACACACACACACACACACACACACACACATATATATATATATATATATATATATGTATGTATGTATGTATATATATGTATGTATATATATATATATGTATATATGTATATGTATATATGTATATGTATATATATGTATATATATATATATATATATATATATATATATATATATATATATATATATATATATATATATATATATTCAGGACTACTTTACACATTGGCATTAACATTGAAGAATTAGAAACTCCGAATACTGTAATCCCCTCTGAAAAGTATGTCTTATAGTTTTTGCAAGATCATCTCGTTGCTCAACGACCGTAATGATCGTGGAGTAAGACTTACGGCACAACGGGTTGCTGCAGTACTGTGCAGGTTTTGCAGTATTAAGCAATAGCATTTGTAATTTTCGGTTTCAATTATTGTTGAAGTAGGACCGTTATATCAGTGGTGCAAACAGTGTGTTTATATGATGCTACAGGTGTAGTGTTCAGTCAAGTAAAAGTTTTCTTGTGAAGAAATTTTCATATATGATCAAAAATCTACTTAGATTTGTTGATACGATTTAATATGTTATACATAATTATATATGTTGAATAAGATTGGTAAAGAAAAATATTACTATTTATACCTGTGATTTTGTTTCATGAGCTTTAGGAGAACGCTAATCGTCTGTGAGCATCTCTGTATTAAATTGACAAAACTGGCAAATAGTTTAAATCACGAGTGTAACGAAATACAGTTCTCCTGTAATTGTATGTGAAATAAAGTTATTGCTTGATGAAGTTTTAAATAAGAAACCTTCAGTGTCGATTTCGGAAACGAGATCACTATGTGCAGGAATTGAGAGGCTACTGCTGCAACCTCTTCCTATTATGAGATTATGCACTACCGAGCAGCGTAAGAGATGGGACAACGGGAGGGAGGAGGAGACTATTTAGAGAGAGGGGTGGCATCTGGAAGCGGTTGAGGCGCCGTGGGCCTAGCAAACGAATCGGGCCAATAGTTACAGAGCGAGAAGGAGCATAACGAGGCTGCATGTGAAGCGCTGAGGAGCGGGGGGAATATTGCGCAAGATAGTGACGGTGCGGTGGTGGAGAGACGGGGCGGGACGGGACGGGACGGGACGGGAAGGGGGCGGGGCAGGGGTGGAACCATGGCGGAGGCGAGGGTGGCGGCTTGCAATTCGCACAACTGCTGAGAGGGGTGGCACGGGGTGCGAGATGAAGCACAAGCCCCAGTGCACAACCGGAAGTGCGGAGGGAGCTTTCAGGAGGGTTGGAGGGGTTGGATCGAAGGGGATGAAGAGTTGATGTCGCCTACCCGGCCGGGAGTTAAAAGAGCGAGCACTGCAAAGGGGAGGCTGTTGGTCTTGGTGTTCTGCATCTCTCTGAGAGGAATGGAACATCTCGTAGTTCTGACATGTTCATTATCGTGTGTTCCGGTAAAGTCCCACGTCTAGTGGATCAGCACGGCCAACTGAGAGCTGACTCGCCTGGGGCTAGGGCAGCTGGCAATCTCTCTTCAGGGGGCAGTGCCATAGTTACAATCTGAATACCTTCTGGGTTTGACGCAGGACACTGTGGTTACGCGTCAACACGAGAGAAACCACAACAAGAGCGCAAACCGTTTGGTATGTCTGCTCTCGTACTCTGAAGCAATGCGTGCGGCTTGTGTAGGTAGGGAAAAGTAGTATACGTGGTATGAATTCACATGAATTAATTAATAATAAAACGACAAAAATAAAAATTCATAATTCATATTCTGGAGTGCCACAATATATCTTTTACCACCACTGGATTTACTACACATCTATAGTTTTATGCATTTGATAAAGGCATAAAAGAAAACTACGTGCAAGAAAATGATAATTCAGTTAACTGATCTTCTTTATTACTTTCCTGTATACATTGGATAGAGAAAGGGTTACACATGTTCATAATTTGGATCTCGAAGTATTACAGTGCATGTATGGCAGTGCACTGACATACAAGCAATTTACACGACTTTCAACTAGATTTCTCCCCGTCTATTAACGTAATAATGAGCAATCTTCACAAGGAATATGTATGGGTCTCTGAGACGTTGGAATAATTCTATATTTCATGCATGTATATGTACAGCAAGTAAACAAAACTGTGTAATACAAAGTAAATTTACTTTACTACTTAAATCAAATATACGATTCACGTGAGCTATGATTAATATTCTAAGCCTCCAAAAGGGTCGGCAGGCTCTTGTATCAGTTGCCTGTTGAACTAACTTTTGCCCTGAACTTTCTCCTTACTTAAACGTGAAAGTCGAAAAACGTCAGAGTACATGTCTCTTTAAATGTAATGACAAAACACGTGAATTGTAATAATGTTCGGCGGCGATGGTGTAACGGTTAGTGTATGGGGCTGTTATACCCAAGTTCGCGGGTTTAAACCCGATCGAAGCCGTGGATTGTTATGGACGAAACAATCTTTCGTATGCCTTCCTTCGGAGGGGAAGTAAAGCCGGCTGTCCCATGTTAGTGATTTACTGCATTTAAAAGATCCTCAAGCCTAAATGAAGCCTCTGAGCTAAATTCAAATTGCTTGTTTCGTCGCCCAAGTAATACCTTCCTTCTCCCCTAGTAGGTGAAAGGAGCGTAACGAAATTTGCATGGTCAGACGGAAGAGCAGGCCTCGTGACGTGAGTCTCACCACGTAAAATAAGGCATTCATTCATTCATTCATAATGTTAATGTGAAGTTATTTAAGTGGTTAGGCAGAATATCGAGCCTTAGTCTCGCTAGTTACGATGTCATTATTATTATTATTATTATTATTATTATTATTATTATTATTATTATTATTATGATGATGATGATGATGATGATGATGATTAAAATACCCTGGTTTAAGTAGTCCTGTTTCCTAAACGCGTTTTTGTAATGGGCAGTCAGTCTGTCCTTGACGTGTCCTGTTGGTCGAAGCTCGTACAATCAGAGTCCGGTTCAGTGCCTTGTTGCAGTAATAAACTCTGGGAGATAGCGCAACCTTCCACCGAGCGAGGCCGACGCCCGAGAAGGCAGGGAGGTGGAGGGGGAAGCGGCGGCGGGGGCGGCTCGGGGCGGAAATGAAAATGGCGCGGAAATGGGATTCCGACGGGCGCTTGCATCTAACTCGCGATGGCCGTTCAAATCTCTCGCCGGTGTTGCGACCTGCGAATCGGCCTTTTCCTGCTCAGGACGACAGCCGGCACGGAGAACGTTACTGTGTGGTGATCAGGATTATGGATGCAAAGAAATGGAAATAGAAAAAATATCCGTTTGCACGAGATTGTGGGAAAACTGAAATAATATTCATTGATCTCACGTTTCTTATGTATAAATGGGTTCATTGCTCACTCCTCACTCTCCGTTTTCTTATGCTATATTTCTTTGTAACTACACACATATATAGTTTAATATTTATAACATTGAATGAGTTTTCGTTTTGTCTGCACCCCAAAATTTAGTTACATATGTATTTCATTCAATTGTTATAACTAAATATTTCGTATATGAATAGTTTCTAAGATACAAAAACCCTCCACTTTTCGTTGTTTCTGCCGAATATTACATGCTTACATCCGGTCCATAATAATGTGTGGCCAAAACATTCCCATCTCTATTGAACATCCCGATATTTTGCCTTCCAAGTTCGAATTGAACTCTTGCTGAAGAGCCAACCAAATTTTCAGGATGCTGCGACACAATTCTCAGTGATTGAGGGTTTGCGACATTTGAAGGAGAATAAACACGGTCGGATTCGCATGGTGTGAGCAGAGTCTAATTTCGCGCAAGGACTCCGCCCTCTGCCTGCGGGACCCATTGCCTCGCAGTCTCGCTCTCCTCACTGGGAGCCGTGTGGAAATGATTCTTCGATATTGCTTTTACTTCAGCAGAACGACTCATGAGACATTTAATGATTAATTTTGCTTCTTGCTTTCTTTCTTTTTCCAATATTTTCGACTCACTTCAATGAATATACGTATCTTGTGAATTCAATATTTATTTTGCATAAAACACCACGCAGCTTACACTTCAGTTATGTTGCTAAAGGCTAAATATGTTTTATACATGTGTTTCATATCCTCTACGACATTGAAAAGCTCAATACAAGCATTTTATTGTGCACATCGTAATAATATTTATTTAACGATTAATATTCTATTATATTCAGCACAAATAGCATTAGATAATTGATTTACAATTTTCAAGCTTTAATTAAAAATATATTAACACAAGTAAAAGTTCAATAAAAAATATCAATTTTTAAAGCGACACGTCCGTCACATCTTCTATTTGACAATATATTTTATTATTATGAACAATGTTTGGTTAACTCGTTATATTAAGTTACAACACCAGTTGTGTTTTCGATTCTTAATTCCTTAAAACTCTATATTTCATTTTTGTCCCAATTCTGTTTTCACATGTTTACCTCTGTGTGTATGTTTTGACTGATGCATTATTTCTAGAAGTTAAGCTCTTTTTCGCCGAATCTCGAATTCTGCCGGGACAAAGTCCCAGTCTCATCGTCTCTTTCCAACAGTGCAGGCGAGGAATCTGCTTCGGCGGCGTCCTCTGTGGATTTTGGTATTCCGTATCGTAAAAAAGTCCACTGCGCGCCCATCATCCGCAGGAAGTTCCGAAAGGAAGTTGAGAATTAGTTCCGGGCGCCGAAGCGAGGAAAGGGTGCGCTACGTCTGCTGAGGCAACAACAAGAGATGGAGGAGGGTGGCAGTGATAGTGTCGGAGACGGTGACGATCGCAGGGCAACAAAGGCTCCAGGCAACTGGTAAAATAAAGCAGCGGCAAGAGCGACAGCGTTGGTGAAATGGCGGTTGGCCTGGCAGAGGGCGAGAGCAGGCAGGCGAAGGTGGCTCAGCGTCCGCCGGTCGGTTGTTGGGGGGGGGGGGATGAGGGGACAAAAAGAGCCTCGGGACAGTGGAGATAACTGGGGAAACATAGGACTGAGGCACTTGGGACGGCGGGAATATAAGCGTTGGCGAAATGGTGGTTGGTCCGGCAGAAAGTGGGAGCAGAGAAGCGAAAGTGGCTCGGTGACGACCGGAGGGTCGGTGTGTGTGTGTGTGTGTGTGGGGGCGGCCGCGAGGTTTTTGATTGATTTTTTTCGTCTTTCCGAGCGCGTTAACTGCTTTGGTCATTAGTCCCGTTAGTGTAGTGCATGCTTTTTTCTCGGGAGAGGCTGTGATCTTCCTCCGCTGGATGGCGAAATCCGGCGCCGACCTACCGTTGGCTAGTGGGGTTTCCCCTAACCAGGACTCTCCCACCAGCAGGGCACCGCCCCACCCGGAACAAGCCCTAAGCTCCCGACAGGTCTCCCTGAATATGTGGTAGTGTTAGTGTAAGTGTGTGTCTGTGTGTGTGTGTGTGTGTGTAAGGGGAGAGGAGAGGAGAAGGAAGAGGAAGGAAAGATCGCGCGTCCGTGGCCTGCCTTTGGTAAGGTACTTCTGTGTTTCGGCATCTGCCTGGTGTTGATCGGAGAAACCACCCCTCCCACTCATCAGGTGTGTGGTGGCAGCTGGCCGCTAGAATTCTCCTCCAGACAGCGACTGAATTCGACCTAGCTGAAAAGCTAGTGTCGAAAATCCTGCCGCCGTGGGGAGTGTAACCTAGGACCTCCCGGTCAGAGGCGCTGCAGTGACATGTACTGAGTTGATGTACTGAGCTGAGTGGAAGGTTGGCGGGGGAGGCCGCGAGGGCGGTGGTAGCCGGACCGGTGGGGATGAGGGAAGACCGACCCGACCAAGGCTTCAGGCTGGCGGAGGCGGCAACGGTGGGGATGATGAGGGCGAGTCCGGAGTGAGGGGTGGGAGGGGTTGGCGCGTTCTGAGCCTTGGTCGCCGCACGCTTCGCCAAGTGCCTATTGGAGGGGACGAACCTTCCCAACAACTTTGCAAAACCCTTCCAACCCTCCTTCTTCTGTCTCTTTACTTTCTTTTCATTATTGAACTCAACTTTTTCTCGTCTTATCTTTGACACTCACGGTGTATTCTCCCGTTGTTTGTTTTCTGATTTCCGTTTAACGATGTTCATTCATCATGTTCTCTTTCTTGCTTCGTACTCATATTTTTGGATTCAAAGCTGACTTCTGTTTAAAATATAGAAAGTTTACTTTTTGTTTTTATACTCATCTCTTTATGCGCAAGCTCTTTTTCTGTCTTGAAATACAAAAAAATATATTTACTACAAGATTAGTCTAAAAAAACGCTAAATTTTGGTATGACAAAACGGTCAAAATGAAATAAAAATGCTTTATTCTCAGGCAAATCTCAGCCAGTTATAGTCTCATGATTAGGCGCCTTTCGCTTTTATTATAACTGACGCTGTTTATCGCGCTTCAGTTATTGGTAACGTGATTTTCTCGAACACTAATTGAGCATATGATTATTCGTAATGTAATCGATAATGCACCGCCAGTTAATGACGCGCGTAATTGAACTATCACGCTCCACGATTCTTCTTTAGCTGCTGGGTCATCCGCGTTAGACAATCGTCAGCAATAACAGAGAGATCTAGGTACTCAATAAGGGGCTGATGCAGGGACGGCAGGAAAATTGTAATGGGAGAATATGCTGGATATTTACGAATGCGTGGATATGATAGAGTACAGCATTGACATTTCAGAAGAAACCCTCATTCGAAAAAAAAAAAAAAACTAATTGGGTTTTGTGTTTTTCACAAATATTTCATTTCGTTGCAATACAGGAAATGAAATGATTGTTTAAAAACTAGTAAAAACACTTTTAGAATATTGTTCAATTTTCCTTCTAATTCTCCCGAAAAGGTCCTCATATTGTGCGCCGTGCCATTATAACCAGTGAGTCGATTGTAAATTCATTGTGAGACTTCTTTCATCATTGATAGAGAATTGCTGAAGTTAACTTAGGAATATACTCGATTCCGGTTATAGTGAACATTTTTGTTTACTATAAGTTGCACTATTGGCGATAATCCCTAATGAAAATAAATTTTTAATACCAATAAAATATACTAATTGATGTAAATACAAAATTTCAAAATATTTGCTATTTCTTTACATTTTATTCCTGATTGTCCATACAGTCCAAATATCAAAGTGTTGTCTTAACTCCTTCAACGCCTCTTGAACTGTTGGAGCACTTTCTGCATTTTTGTATCATCTGCATCATCGTTCACTATACATCTGATTTCGTATGTTTTAACTTGTGATTCACATCGTTGTAGTCTTGAGGCTAGTCAAAATTATCATTAACAAACTCACACAGTTCCCCCAGAGGCACTTTTCCTTCATAAATCCCTATCATTCCCCTTAAATGTTATAAAATCAACTCACGGGTGTACCTGCAAACAGTGTTATATGAATTGAGAGGGATAAAGAGTATTTTTATCTCTGAAACTTACTCTTACTACGTTCATTATAACACATGTTCAGAGTTCATTATAACCAAATCTTGTAGTGCTTATTGTGTATATAGATCTGGATCAGTGATTTCAATTCACTGTAACCGAAAGTTTGCTATGCGGGTTTGCTATATCCTTAGTCGATTGTACTTTATATCGACATTTCGTCTTAAATATTGACTTGGAGTTTGAACTCGTGTTTTCAGTCTTCTTGTTGTTGTACACCCAACTTTTGAATAAAAAAAGACTGAACTCTTATTCCTTTTTTCTATATTCTTTATTTGTTTGTTCCTCTCTTTCTTTCTTTCAGTATTAAAGTTCTTCTTTCAATCTTTCCTTTCTTCCACAGACTCTATCTTCCTTTCTTTCTGTATTTTTTCCCGTTTTGCTTTCATTTCATTTAATTTTTCTTCGATTTCCTTAATTTTGGTTTCTTTCCTTTTCAATTCCTTATATTCTTTAATACTGTTTCTTTTTTCCTCTTTTCTTTCATTCTTTTCTTTCGTTTCTTTTCTTATCTCTCTTCATCCTTTTCCATCCGCCTTCGCATTTCACCGTCTCCATCTCTTAATTGCGCGAAAGAGACGGGGGCCGTCGTTCCCCCAAAGACCGTCGCAGCCGAGCCCTGGAATGGGGCGGGGCGGAGCCGATAATAAAGCGGCAGAGCACCGAGAAATCGGATTAGCGTATTAGCGTCTCGTGCACTTTTAATGGGCCGCCCGGCGCGCGCGTGTGCGCCGGCTGGTCGCCATCGACCCATCGACTCGAGGCGCCGAAGAGCGCCCTCAACGCTCCAAGCGGCCGTTCGCGCAAAAGAGGCGCCGCCGGGAGGCCTGTCCTGCGGCGGAGGACGCCACTCTTTCTTCCTCACCTCCTCGCGCCTCGGCCTTCGCGAGACGGCCATGTTTATCGACGTATATCTGTAATAGAGTGACAAGCAGTATTTTCAATTGATTCAATGATTGCTAGTGATTCCGGGCGCATCGACTACGGAGGTCATTAGCCCCGTACGTGTAGTGCATGTTTTTGCTCGGGAGGGAGGTGGCGGTGATCTTCCCCCACTGGATGGCGAGATCCGGCGCCGACCTACCGACGACTAGCGATGTTTTCCTTAACGAGGTATCTCCCACCAGCGGGGCACCGACCCGCCGAGACTAGTTCTAAGCTCCCGACCGGTCTCCCGGAATATGTGGTAGTGTAGTGCATGTTAGTGTAAGTGTGTGTGTGTGTAAGGGACAGGATAGGACAAGGAGGAGGAAGAAAACATCGCGCGCGGTTCGAGGCCCGTTTGGTAGGGTACTGCTCCGGCATTCGCCTGGTGCTGATCGGAGAAACCACGGAAAACCACCGATCAGAGCAGTTGGCCTCTAGAATTCTCCTCCAGACAGCGACTTATGCTGAAAAGCCAGTGTCGAAAGTCCTGCCGCCGTGAGGAGTGTAACCTAGGACCTCCCGGTCAGAAGCACTGCAGTGACATCAGTTGATGCACTGGGCCACCGCTCCCGATATATTTTCAATTGTTTGAGAAGAAAACTAAGGAAGGTTGCAAGACCTGGCAACCTTTTTTTGCTTCGTGTGGAAATTGATGTAAGTGTTGGCCAGCTGCTCCGATCGGTAGTTTTCCGTGGTTTCTCCGATCAACACGAGGCAAATGCCGGAGCAATATCCTAACAAACGGGCCACGGACCGCGCGAGATCTTTCCTTCCTCGTCCGTGTGCTATCATCTCCCCTTTCTTACACTAACATGCACTACGCTACCACGTATTCCAGGATACCGGTCGGGAGCATAGAGCTCGTCCCGGGTGGGACGGTGCCCGGCTAGTGGAATATATCTGGTTGGGGAAAACACCACTAGTCGACGGTAGGTCGGTATAGGATTTCACCATCCACCAGAGGAAAAGCGTCGCCACATCCCGCGATAAAACATGCACTACATTTACCGTAATAATGACCTTAGCAGTTTACGCGCTCGGAATCACTAACCAATCATTCTAAACACATCTTGAAATACACATCAAGAAGAGAACTGGAATATTGCTTACAACGAATATAATAATGTAATAATACATATTATAATTAAATAAATATTTTATGTAAGTCGCAAAAGTGAAAGGTCGGAGTCCCGATGCTCCTATTCCCAGATGCGCAGCAAAGCGTCACTTGATTTATGTAGTTAGGTTAGGTTAGGTAGTTGTAAATATACATTTATGAATGACACTGTAATGTTCAGTTACTTATTTAGCCAAGGACTCTGTTGTAATTCATCTATTTCGATACGTATCATGTAATGAAGCGGAGTGGTACGTATCACGTAATGAAAGCATATGGTACGTACTTATGTTGGACAAATCTCGCTATATCGACCCATGCGTTTAGTCAGAAACATTCAGAACTTTAATTATGAGGTATTAATCAAGGTTCTGAGTATTGATCGAGTCAGTCTTACAAACATCTTTATTCACAGCTGACCCAAATAAATCCAATAAGTCAAACGGAGACACTCATTGCTGACATTTTGGTAATGCGCCCGAACATATTGCAGACTTTTGTTTGGGAGGGGCTAATAAAATATTGCATAATTTGGTGCACATAAATATTGAAGTTATATGCGTTAATTAATTACGTTTAATATCCACATCGTCCAGTGTGGCAATCGGTTTTACTGTATTAATGTGATACTTCATTAAAGCAGCTAACCCTTGCGGAACAAGCTTTTCTGTGTAGCAAGTTAGACCAAAGTTTGGTGGAAAAAAACATCCACGACAGAATTGTAGTTATAATTAGTTGTAATTACTCTGGGATTCCAACTACCTTTAAAGATTTATATATATATATATATATATATATATATATATATATATATATATATATATTTAAATTGCCTTCGAATTTAAACTAGTTTAAACTAATTTTTAATATATTAATGACGAATTGTTTATACATCGGGGTTGGGAGGGTATCAATGATGTAGAATCTGCTAATAGTAGCGTTCCATCATCAGCATGTGCAGTACTGAACTAGTAATGAATAACCACTATAAGTATCACCAAAGATTGTCACGTGAATGGCACTGTTGTCGTGGTGTAGAAGAAAGTGCCAGAAGAGATTGACCCTCATTACTCCGACCCACCTAATTTCTTGTACTAATTAATTTGAAACCTTGACTCCAAGGCCAGTTCGGCATACTTTAGTGTACAGAGCCACCAGAGTTGCGCTGTTTCTTTAGCCAGCTCCCAGGCTGGGGAAGGGAGGGGAGGCGATCTGGCGCGATCGGCTCTATTCCATTGAGAGGGAAGTGACGGCCAGTGCAGCGGGCCACCGTGGGCTACCTGGCACCAGTTCTTGCATTCTCGCATTGCCGACCCGCTAGCCACCGCTAGCCTCCTGCCTCGTCTAGTCACTCTCCTCCCTGGAACCATGTGCCCTGTGATGTTGTGCCAGCTGCGGGCTGTCGTCCCGGCTGTAGAGCGATTTTCCTAAGGATGTACGTAATTAAATTTAAATATTTCCCGAACTCGAATAGGTGCATATATTTAAGGTAAACTCTTAGACTCCTTCATAGGGATGTTTTCACAGGAGCCATTAGCACTTTACGAAGGGGCATGGATAAACAGCTGTCGCGGCGAAGGGATACTTCTCTCAAATACATGTAATGTGCACTTGTTTTCGCGAACTGTCACTTTGGCTCATCCTTAGGAAAATCGTTCTATACTCACAAACGAGCTCGGCGCCAGAGTGCGCGTAGGAGCCATCTGTCTCGACGTGTCGCCCGGCTTACGTGGCTCAGGCCATCAATTGATGTCAATGCAGTGCCTCTGACTGGGAAGACCTGGGGTTCAGGTCCTATTTTACACACTAGCTAGAAAGCTAGCTAGTGATGGCAGCTGCACTAGCTAGCAGAAAGACAGCGGCAGTCTGAAGGAGAATTCTTCCGGCTGGCTGCTCTGATCGGTAGTTTATCGTGGTTTCTCCCATGGGCACCAGGCGAATGCCGGAGCAGTACTCTAACAAACGGGTCTCAGAGCGTGTGCGATATTTCCTTTCTCTTCCTTGTTTTATCCTCAACCCTTACTCACACATACACTTACACACATTACACTTCCACATATGTCGGGAGGTTACAACAAGTCCCGGATGGAGCGGTGCCCTACAAGAGAGATTCCTGGTTGGGGAAATCCCAGCCAGTCGGGCGCCGCCGGATCCCGACATTCAGTGAGAGATCACCTCCACCTGCCACAATAAAATATACGTACTTACGTACTTACGGGAGTAACGACCTTAGCAGTTGACGCGAAACACTCAATAACAATCAATGGACTTGTCGAGTGGGGCCGGGGCCGGGGTCCGTTCTCTGAGACGCCGCCCACCCCCTCACCGTTGTTCTGCTCACAGCGCCGGCAGCGCTCCTGGCCCGCCACTGCGGACAAACCGGCGCACACCGGTTCAATCGGGCTTAAAACCGGGTCATAATTGCAAATGCCATTGTAATTGCGTAAAAATAGGTATCAACGGGTTTTTTATGGGCTCCACCTCCACCCCTACTCCTCTTCCGCCCCTACTCCCCTTCCGCCCCTACTCCTCTTCCGCCCCTACTCCTCTTCCGCCCCTACTCCTCCTCCGCCCCTGCTTCACCTCCGCGCCCGCTTCACCGCCACCCCTACTCTCCTGCCGAATTTTAATATATTAATGGAATTTCAAAATTCAAAATGGCGGATCTACTCATTTAAAAACAAACAAAAATGCATAAAAATGTACATATGGGGTTCTATAGATCGCCAATTTTGAATAAATTGAATTTTCAAAATTCAAAATGGTGGCTTCGAAATGGCTAACTGACTCAGACAAATGAACCCGATACGTGTAGAAATATGCATACAATGGTTCTCGCGGTGCGCGGGTATTGTTTTTATTCCAAAAATTTATATCAGAAATTTTCTTATTAATAGTGATTATCAGAAAGAGAAATCGAAAAAATATAGAGACAAAAGAAGTCCTTGTGGCGTCAAATTCACTTTGGAATATTTAGTGTTAAATCTTACTATGCAGCATTGCAGTAAAGTGGCTATAAAACATAAAAGTGCAGGTATGTGCATCTAAATGTGTCTTATTCTGATTAAAGGCATTCTACTTGATAAATAAAAAATGATTTAAGCAGGAATACTCAATACAAAAAATATAATCCACAATATACATGACTAACATTGTTACACTCCATAGGATAGAGTTCAGCTGTGTTTGTTTTTTAAATTAACATCGCTTTAATTAATATCCACCGTGCCAGATACTATCTAGAGTCGAAAATAATTATTAATTGCTTAGGCATAAAAATTTTGTACATTCATTTTTGGAAATATATACATGGATATAAAACAATAATGTTGATGGCCAGAGTAAATATTTTATGGGCTTTTAATCATAGTCCAAACGACAGGAATTTCGAGACGTTTTGTTCACGCCTTCTCAAGTGAACACGGAGTTGTGGCGCGATTTGGGGCACATCGATTTCGTCGTAAGTTCGCTGGTACGGAACTAGGGAGGTCACACAAGCACCGAACATCTCCCCCGCAATGGTAGTCGTCTGGCAATACCTTTTATATTTCACCACGACCCATCAATTCGGGAGGGAACACGGGTGTGTTTGGATTTTTCGAATATCCCACAACTCGATTCCTTCCGATTTCTGTCTACGTTCAAATTAGAAAGAGTCCACAACCTTTCCGCTCTTTCTCCCTCATTGGCCGCCGCGCCGCCGCGATAACGAATCGCCGGCGGTCCAGCAAACAAGTCGGCGAGGGCACGAGCACGGAAGAAACGTTGACAGCGTGTTTACAAACGCCTCGGCCGGAAGATAAACGCTCCCGGGAGATAGGGCCGGCTGCGGCGGGGCCAGCGATTTCCCTGGGCCCCTGGGCTGCCGAGCGAGGCGGAGCGGAGCGGAGCGGAGCGGAAGGAGGGTTAATAACGCGTCCCTGGGGCGCCCCGGGCGGCCAGCGGGGGCGGGAGCGGGGGCGACCGCGGCGGAGGAGGCGAAGGCTAAGGAGCGGAGCGCGGGAGCAAATGGGGGGACGCAGAAGAAGTGGGGAGGGGGCGGAGACGATGGCAGGTCGGGGGCGGCGACGGTGGCGGAGGCGAAGGCAGGATTGAAGGAAAAGGCGCTGGTGGTGGCGGAGGTCGAGGCGGAGAGGGACGGAAAAGATAGCGACGGGGGTGCGAGGGTGAAGCAGGGCAAGAGGTGGAGCGCGGGGCGGTGGCGGAGCGGGGGCGGAAGCGATGGCGGGGCGGGGGCGGCGGAGGCGGAGGCGAAGGCGGAGGCAGGATCGAAGGTGAAGGCGCTGGTGGTGGCGGAGGTCGAGGCGGAGAGGGCCAGAAAAGAAAGCGACGCGGGGCGAGGGTAAGGTAGGGTAAGGGTCGGAGGCGGAGCGCGGGACGGTGGTGGAGCGGAGACGGAGCCGATGGCGGGGAGGGGGCGGAGACGAAGGCGAAGGTGGAGGCAGGGTCGAAGGAAAAAGCGCTGGTGGAGGCGAAGATTGAAAGGAGAAGTCAAAGGGAGGTGCGTGGAAGGTGGATGCTAAGGGGCAGAGGGGGTTGCAGGCAATGGAGGTGGGCGTGTGCGGTATCACGTAATAGAGGTCCTTGGTTCCGTGCCAGACCAGTTTCGGCCTTATCGTTCGCGTTCGTGTTTTATTAGCTCGTTGTACTTTTTCTTCGGCGACTATAGATCCGCCGTGGCCGTGCTAACTTCCTGGTACTGCTACTGTGGATCCGTGAGTTGGTGGGGTATATTTTACACGCAAAGCTCCATCATTATTTATATTTTAATTTATTTATGTTAACATTGGGCCGAATACAATATGAAAACTACACTCGGCACGTAGAGGTCTCTATAATTTTTATAGAATATTCAGAAGCAATACTGTGTCTCATATTAGCAATTTCTTCAAGATTCCAATAAGTTTTGCGAAAAATTACAATGCGAATGTTGTTTTACTCAGCATAAAAAAACATCAGCATTGTTGATATTTTGTACTGTGTACCCCTTACAAATATTCCTGAAAGGAAGCCTTAATTATCCTCACTGCATGGCTGATGTCGGCTACCATCATCAATCGTTTCATTATATTCATCCGATTGTTTCCTTGCGGATGCCGGAGTAACAAGGATGTATGGACCGCGCTCACTCTCTCTCTCTCTCTCTCTCTCTCTCTCTCTCTCTCTCTCTCTCTCTCTCTCTCTCTCTCTCGTCACTTGGACGCTTTCATCCTTACAATGGCTCAGTATCGTATCAACTCCAACTTGATCTGGAAAGAATCCGAAAACACATTTGAAGCAAATCTCAATTATTGTGAGTTAAAGTAGTGGAGAAGAAGAAAAAGAAAAAGGAGGAGGAGGGCGAGGAGGCTGAGAAGTAGGTGGAAATGGGGAACGAGGAGAAGAAGAAGAAGAAGAAGGGCCTCTCCTGGGTTCGACAGTCATCGGAGATAGTTCTGCTCTGTAAACCTCTACGCCACTCGCTCGAAAGTCAGGAAGAAGGAATAGGAAAAGTCTCTTCTTGTCCCTAAGAGGGGACCTTGATACGGTTTGCTATGGTTCTTCATCCTACGGTTTGCGGTTTCGATGCTACTTCATCCTACGCCTGTAGAAAGAGTATTGGGAGCTCAACGCCATAAATGTATAGCATATATAGCAGCTCGTGCGCTGATTCGCATCTAAGTTCCTCGATATGTAGGAACATGTTGCTGTATACTCGAGGACATTTTCCTAATCCAATGTTACTTAACAACCTTTTGATTTGAAGACTAACAAATATACTTTAATACCTATGTCGTGTCTTTAAATGAGTACGTTACAGAGATCCGCGGATAAACAAGAACATTTTATTTAGTCTTTAGTCAAACCCATACAATGCGAATTTACAGGTATGTGACGGCGCCTGCAGGATATCACAGCACGCAACGCTCTCAGCCGATGATCTCTTGCCATTTGTGCATTCGCCCGAGGACGCCTGCGCCGAGTGGGTTGCGAGATAAATGGCTCCCTCTGAATTAGGGCGGCCTCTCCCCGCCTCTGACCCCGCTCCGCCTTCACCCTCGCTCCACCACCGCTCCCGCTCCGTCTCCGCCTCCACTCCATCACCACCCCTACTCCTCCTCCGCCCCTACTCCTCCTCCGCTCCCACTCATCCTGCGCCCCTACTCCTCCTCCGCCCCTTCTCCTCCTCCGCCCCGCTTTACCTCCGCCTCCACTCCATCTCCGTCCCTACTCCGCTTCACCTCCTCCCCCGCTCCATCTCCGTCCTTACTCCTCTTCACCTCCTCCCCCGCTCCATCTCCGCCCCTACTCCTCCGCTCCCGCTTCACCTCCAACCCCGCTCCACCTCCGCCCCTGCTCTACTCCCGTCCCTACTACTCCCCTCGCCCATACTCCTCCTCCGCTTCTCTCCTCCTCCTCCGCCCCTACTCCTCCTCCGCCCCTACTCCTCCTCATCCGCCCCTACTTTCCTCATCCGCCCCCTACTCCTCACTCCCCCCTCCGCCCCTACTCCTCCTCGCCCTACTCCTCCAACTCCTATTCCTCCTCCATCCCTACTCCTCCGCCCCGCTTTACCTCCGCCCCCACACCGCTTCACCTCCTCCCCCGCTCCATCTCCGCTCCCATCCTACCTCCGCCCCTGCTCCACCGCCGTCCCCGCTACATCTCCACTCTGCTTCCGCTCTAAAGCTGCCTCCATCCCCGCCCCTCCACCGCCCCCTCGCCCCCCCCCGACTTCGCGCCGCTCAATTGTGCGTGCGGGGCTCGTTAACCCACCTACTCCTCCACCCCTACTTCTCCACCCCCTGCTCCTCCCGCCCCTACTTCTCCTCCGCCCCCTACTCCTCCGCCCCTACTCCTGCTGCGCCCCTCCTCCTCCGTCAGTCCTCCTCCGCCCCACCACTCCACTCCGCCCCTGCTCCACCGCCGTCCCCGCTACGTCTCCACTCTGCTTCCGCTCTAAAGCTGCCTCCACCCCCACCCCTCCACCGCCCCCTCGCCACCCCCCCCCCCGACTTCGCGCCGCTCCAACTGTGCGTGCGGGGGCTCGTTAGCCCGCGTGCCGCATCTGCGCAGGCGCAGTGCATGGCCTTATCTGCGCGCGTGTGTCGTCAGCGCTCGCAGCGGCGATAGCGCTAAGCACCCGCAGGGGATGCGCGGGGGAGGGAGGCGTGGGGCGGCGCGCCCCTGACGAAACGCTGCGCTTATCTGCTTCGTTAGTGACGCTGCCGATGTTATGTTGGACAAACTGGCGGCTGGTCGGATGATGTTTATTTTTTTATTACTTTACGTCAAAAAAAAGTTAAAAACTGCGTATGACGTGCTATGGGGAAAAGTGAATTGTGTGCACATTTTCAAAATTCTGTGATCCCTACACTAAGTCATATACTACTTAAATTTTGAATTTTTGAAAGGGAGAAAAAATACTCCCATGTAATAAAATCTATTTTCAAGGGTAAATAAGCAATAAATTTTGAATTCTGAAAGGGAAAAAAAAACAACCAAAAAACTCCCATGTATTAAAATCTATTTTCAAAGATAAATAAGCAATAAATTTTGGCTCTTATTACTTCCTGCCGCGACAACATGGAAACGATAATTTGAATAATTGTATTTCCCACTGAATTCTAAAAGACGTGCACAGAAAATGAAGTTACATTTATGTCCAGAAGCAAAACAAGGGGCCATCTCAGCATTTGCTCAATGGATCAGGGAAACTGGACGAAAAACCTGATCGAGATGGGGGTCATTGACCCGGAAGCTGTAGTACAATAGTTGTTACAGGTTGTTTATACTCATTTATACAGTCCAAATGGTAAATAATGCATTATGTATCATTGTTAAAATTAATGTTACTTTTCTTGTGATGCTCAGTGTAGTCTCTAATTGTATAGAAACAGTTATGCAGCAGAAACGATTTCACTTGTGATTTAAACTTTTCTATTGAATTTAATCGTTTAATGTCATCTGGCAAAGTCTTGTAAAATGTTCTTTCGAGACGAGACAATCATCGTGGTGCAGAGGAGGAAATGAGTTTACGCTTTACGCGTTTGTGGAGCGAGCCGGTGTCACTAAGTATTGAAGATCAATATTTGAAAATAGGTTCATGCACTTGTAGAATCAGAAATGTATTTATTATAACACAGATATGGAGCATTGTTTTAAATTTTACATAGTTAAATTATTATAGAAAACGAACATGGCAGTTTGCATGTAGAACCTCTGCCAAATATACAGGCCTAAAATTCTAAATTTTTCTTTGAATGCTGTAGACAAAAAAATGATGGCTTCCTTGTATCATTGCGTACCGGTATTGAACTTAGACTTTCTTTCTCGTTGTAGAGTCTTTATTTTTTGCGCCCTCACAACAAATCCTTTGTCCAAGACGGGACGTAAACATTGGTGAATTAAAAATAAATGCAAAGAAAGACTATATAATTATTATTTTAAGGTATGAAAGTGTTACAATGTCTAAAAAAACAATTTGAAAAATCGAGAAAGTGTGCTAAAAAATTGAACTAAGTAAGAAATATCTGAATGAACAAAAATGAATTTCGAGCTTTAGAAGAAAGTATAAAAACATTTGTTACATAAGCATGTTTTTATATTTTATCAATATTTGTCATTACCTTTTTATTTGCAATTCATCAATTTGTCTTCACATTAGGTCTTGCCTTCAGATTATCATCAGTGATTTACTATCAGAGAAGCACCTGAGTATTGTTATACATCGTGTCCTTAATACATGTAAGCTGATTTATTAGTAGAGACCGGATTTTTATGTAAATACATTTTTTGTACTTACCGTTCTGTAAATTGTAATCTTGGCGTTCTTCTGTATTGTAATTGTATTGTATCGCAATTGTGTCTTACCGTTCTATAAATTGTAATCTTGGCGAATCGCCGCCGTCCTTACACAATATTAAAATGTTTCATTACATATTTTTACACATTTAGTACTATATTACATATTTTACATATTTTGCTATTTTCACAAATTATTTTTTTTACTCTACAAATTTTCTTCAATTTTATTGCTTTTTTAAAAAAAGTTTTAATCGCATATTTTCCTGCGTTATTACTACATGTCTATAGGACGTACGCTACATGAACATGCGGTCGGATGTTTTCACAATCCGGCGCGGTTGCTTCAGTAACTTCTGCAGTTAGTCATGAAGGTTTCTCTACTGACGGGAAAGTTGTACGATGCAAAGCGTGCATAAATTTGTGCTCTCCAAATAATTTTCAAAACCTCAGAATTATTTTTAAAATTTGTTTAGGACTTTTTTATAAATTTAATTTCAAATTAGATTAATGTGTTTTGTAATTTGTGTATTTTAATAATACATATTATACCCGATTTTATATATTTATTACATATTTTTACAGTTCTCATTACATATTTATGTACATATTTTGTCGTTTCATACTACGTCTTTGTCCGGTCTCTATTTGCCGGTTAGTAATTTCTTGATTGACCAACCCAAGCGGTGTGTTTGTGTGTGACAGGTGAGGGGCGGCGTGGGCGTGGGCGTGGGCGTGGGCGGGGTGGGTGGCGGCATGTGGACGGCGGTGGCGCCGCCGGCCGATGGCTCCGCGCCCGCCTCCCGCGCAAAGCACAGCGCCACGCTGCTCGGCGGACACGTGTACCTGCTGGGCGGTCGCAACGGCAACCTGCCGCTCAAGGACCTCTGGCGGTACAGCCTCGGTGAGTTCACCTCCATCCAACGGATTCCATAAGTATTACACACATACACACACATACACATACACAAGTACACATACACACACATACACATACACATACACATACACTTACACATACACACACACACACACACGCATATATATATATATATATATATATATATATATATATATATATATATATATATATATATATTGTGGCTGAGAATAAATGTTGCTAGCTTCTGTAGCATGTAGAGTAGTCGAAGATCATTCAGTTTTTGCCAATGAACATTGAACATGTAGTGTGAAGCTTCTAGTACAAGAGATACAGATTGACATTTGCCCCTTGTTGCTAAGCAACAACGTATTCTCAGGTGTTCCGCAGGTACAGAAATCCCTCACTGTGCCAGAACGTGATCTGCGTAACACCTGTGCATAACCAGTTTGCCTAAATAAAGGGGGCAAATATCGGTTGTGTAATTCCGTCGTAAGAATGTTTACATGTTTCTATAATAAGCACAGGCAAAATATGGATTGTATTACAAATATTACCATGTCATTTACAGCACGCAATGAACATTACGAACGAAAAAAATGGCTTCCATTCCATTTAACGTCATACTATGAATTACTTTACGAAGGGTCCACCTGTCATTCGAATCTTCCGGCCACATACATTCCTTAATTCTGTATAATAAATGGCCGGGTAGATGTAAACAGAATCATTTTCTTTATCTTGTATTTCGTTACTTCAGACACGTTATTTACCCTTGCCCTTCACCCCGACTTGTATTTTCTTCCAACCTCTCTCGTTCATTGAATTTAAATGATTGATATACACTTCAGCGCCGGTCAGGTAAATGGCTGTAATTAATGTTATTTATTTGTTATTATTGATTATTATTATTATTAATTATTGTTATTAAATTAAAAGTAAATATTATAATAAAAATATAAAACAAGTAAATTTACATTTATCTATTCATATTTGGGTTAACTATTCATTTTGAAAATTCCCTCTTTTACCACTTAAAATATTCAGAGCAAGAAATTGCATTAACATATTGCCTGGGTGTTAATAAAAAGTAGAGTAACGACTGAATACATCTCATATGCCAAAGCTATATTCTGAAGTTACTTTTGTATGATAATTATTCATGTTACGTTGTCGGAATGTTTATTAATCCAGTACGAGTTCGAGTTTACAAGAACTGTATTAACCCGGTCGTGTCAATGTCTTATTTCATACTGCACAAAACCTTTGTATGTTGTAAAATAATTAAGTCATATTTTTCTTTGTTTATAGTTAGTCACATTCCGAGCATCAAAAGAGCACTTACGTGTCCGTATATTTAATTTTACTTAAAATAATAAACTCAGGAAGCGGTTTGAATATCATCCAAACGCCTGCGTTTTAATTAGAGTCTTGCTGTATGCGTACCCATATTCAGAGAATACTTGCTGTTAGAACTACTTTAATTTCCTTCCCGACGTAAAACAAGAGCAACGAAACATTATATTTCACTAACTTCCCTTTGCAGTGACTTTTTATGCGGAAAAAGAGAGAAGGAATGCGCATGCAACGGCGTGGCTCTTGTTATCCGAGCAAGAAGGCGAAGAAAGTCGAGGTTAGAAGCACTCCGTTTCGGTGCTTCTCAAGTTTTGCCTCTCAAAATGCTGCCCCCTTCCCTCGCGGGAATAAATGGTCCCTTGCTCGGACCTTGCACGCCGGCGCACAGTGGTTTTGGGGCGAAAAAATTGGTTCAATACCTTCCAAACAGTTTTGTCTCCATAATGTTGAAGTGAATTGATTATCATTATATTCGCGGTTAAACGAGATTAACGGGCTCTTTGCTCTTTTAAGGATCTCAAAGTAACTTTAACTTTCCAGAAAGATGAACTAAATAAACGGGTTTAATCTATTCCTTCCGACATCGTGTCTGAGTTATACTTATTTTTTAAAAGTGGTGGTTAATTCATCTCACAACCCTGTTCCCGACCTCTAGCTTGAAAGACCAATAATGTGAGTCCTCAAATTAGTGTTGCAAAAATATCCTTCTTTCCGGCGGGATCCCACAACTACAAAAATAAAGACAGAGACTTTTCCTTCAAATGAAATTTATTATCCATAATTATTTCTCTCATTGAGGTCATGTACATTTTTTTCAAATTTTAGTAGTTTTTGTGCAAGATTTTGTGAAATAGGCGCAATTTTAAAAAATAACAAAAACAGTATTTTCTCTAAAGCGGCTCCAAATTTTTCTATAAACTTCTGGTAGGGATAGTGCAAAATATATTGAGATATACAAAATTTCTCTACATTAATATCTGACATAGATCTTAGCGTCCGGCTTGATGGGTCAATGGGTCACGATATATTATAATCCTTATTACCTTTATAATGGATTATAGAATCCGCAGACTATACAGCGCAGCTGGGAATCTGAAATAGAATGATTCTATTCCAAATTCATTACTCTTTGGATTGACTAAATGAAAGATCACTTTCTTTTCTAAAGAACAAAATTTAACAAAGTTTATTGTTACCTTTTTAGCAAACAGTTTAGTGATTTTAATAAAATGATTCGATGTTATGCCTTTGATCAAGATATCTTTGAATTTACAGTTTTATACCGCGGTTAACTTATCTATTCTACGTTGATGTCCCTCGTAGACTTCTCAGTCGAAATATCTTGCGAGCTTGCCGTAGTCCAAAGTCCCAAGAAATCCTCTTCTGTCCCTATCCAAGCTGGTCTCAAACTATCAAAATTATCAGTCCCGATTACGTCCTATGACATAGTCCCGAAATCTATTACTCGATTACCACTCCCGACAAAGTCCCAATTTATGCATCAATATTACTTCCACATGCACTATCTGCAATATCATTTACTGTCCTTAAAATTTCACGATCTGATAACCCGATTCCGACTATCTGTATTATACTCGTTCCCTCTCACGAACCTACGATCAGTTCAGAAACGCGATGCCGGTCAGAATGAAATCTTCCTGCATGATTCACCCTCGAAGACTTCGTATTAAACTACCTTCCTCTTTTTTCAGAACATTTGACCGTCCTTCTCTCACCCAGCCAATCCATACGTTCGTTATATTTTGGTGTAGCTGACCTTTCGATCGTCTAAACTTCTTCGCCCAATCCCAAATTTTCTACTTTCGGCATCCAGCCACCTCTTAATGCATTTACAAAAAACAAAAACTACATTGTTTATTCACGGTCGTTGCTAAGCCCTTGCTCTCGTGATATTTCCTAATGCATGTTCCACCATTTAGTCTACAAATAAATGTTAGTTTATTTTCATGTGACATATCGGTATGTCACAATATATTATAAGATGGCATACATGAAATTTTGCTGTATTCTTTTCTTTTTGCAAAATTTGGAAAAATGTAATTTTTTTAATAGCCTCTCACGTTGTTAATATTTCCATTAGCTCCATTCTTGTAATAATAGAGTAAAATACACTTATAATAGTGGCGTAGATCTGATTTTTCCGGTTTACTCCCGAATTTTCGAAAATTGCAAAAATATCCTTTTTTCCGGCGGGATCCCACAATTACAAAAATAAAGACAGAGATTTTTCCTTCAAATGAAATTTATTGCCCATAATTATTTCTTTCATTAAGGCCATGTACATTTTTTCAAATTTTAGTAGTTTTTATGCAAGATTGTGTGAAATATGTGCAATTTTAACTTAACTTTAGAAAGATAGTAGGTTATAAATCATAATGTACGTGCAAAAAGTTCAATCACATTTATTAATACATCTACATTATTACATATACAATAATATCAAATTATTAATTTTCCAGTCAGATTTTTCAACTTTCAGCAATTTTACAAAATATTTGGTCTTTGATCTTCTTGCAATAAAAAAAGTATTCACTGCTGTCCAAGTCATCAACTTAATTATGTCTACTGAATAATGTTCACTGGGACAAATATCATCAAAAGGGCGGATTTATTTGCATTCTTTTCATGCTGAAAAAGCAATGTACACGTATCTCTAACCACATTGTTACCAGTCACCACAGACGCAATGTGCTGGTACTATGGCTGGTTATTACAATCTCCGACAATCTAATCTCTCAGTTAAAATTTATAGTAATGTGATGAAATTGAAAACAAAAGGCAACAAGACGTAATTAAGATTGAGCTAAAAATATTACCTATTTTATGAACATGAATTAGTAATAATTTTTCCAATAAAAATTCAAATAACTTTCATTTTCAGTTATCTGCTCTATTACTAAGAGTATTAAATTTCTGATACATTTTCAGACACACAGTCATCTTCTGTAAAATAATATTCTAATTAAAAACACATCCAACATATCTGAAGTTAATGAATATTGGTAATGTTTCTTGGAAAATTTTGATTTCTCAATTTCGTCACAGAAGCATTTGATCTGTATAAACTAATATTCAAAGCACTATCTACAACTGCAGAAAGAGAAATCATTAGATGAGGTTTTAAAAAGGAAACACAATCATCACTTTGTTTAACAATTGTCCAAACTGGAGAACTGTAACTTTCCTCAAATTATTCAGCAAATCTTCCAACGTTATACGAGAAAACTGTTGTTTATAAACTTGCTGGGAAACCATACTAACAACATTGATAGCAACCGGTTGGGAGCTCTTCAGTCTTCTTTCCTTTCCTGCTGGAGTTTATCGCCTTGTTTCTTTTCTAGAATGATAGATAGGTCAGTCAAGAAATACGAAAGACACCACCTATTTTTAATTGAGAGACACTCAATTTAAACATTATTTTTCGTCGTATCATACACAACTGTTTCACACAGTATATCACTCTCATGAAGTGGCGATGGCAAACCTGTAAAATTGAAAATTGAAATTCCGTCGATAAGCCATTTTCTTCGCAATATTTTGGGAAACCAAATACATGGACTGTAGAGCCTCTTCGTAATATCCACGGCAGCGCACGGCAGTTTGGTACAGCACGTCTTTATCGCTTTTTAGAAGAAACATCACTGAAATGCTGGCACCAATACTTGAAATGAACGATGAAAATCTTCACCGATTAGAATGATCGTCCTAGAATCTTCTCAGCTTTCGAATTTCAACACACTGTTTCTACCCAAACAACTATCCATGTGCAAATCACGCTGTTGCCTAGGACTACTCTAGGTGCCATGTCACTACGTCACGACCTCAGTGTGGAGGCTTTCCCGGTTGCCCGGCCCCGCCCGGCCCCGCCCGGCCCCGCCCGGCCCCGCCCGGCCCCGCCCGGCCCCGCCCGGCCCCGCCCGGCCCCGCCCGGCCCCGCCCGGCCCCGCCCGGCCCCGCCCGGCCCTCCCCCACGTACTCCGTGGAGCGCTCGCCCGCTGGAATATTTTAATGGTGATTGATGCGCTGGGCGCTCGTCGTCTCTTCGAGTTTCGCAAACGCAGTTTATCTTCAACTCCCAGGCTCATCCCAGGCGCCGGCCAGCGGAGCGCGCAGAGCTCTCTGGCGGAGGGAAATTGCAGATCGGCTACACCCACGCCTGGCGCCGGAACATTTTGGTTAGTGGATTCCCGAAAAAAACAAGTGAGATGACTTAGCGTTTGATGAATTGAAAGATAACAGGAGGCCCCATAATCATCATTTCGTGATTTAAAGTTAATTAAATTTATAAAAGAAGATAATTAAATGTTTTGGAAGCAAATTTCTTGCGATCCTCCTTTCTATAATTCGGAGCGATGACGTAGTAGATGGAATAGCCTCATGCTTGAATTGCTGTTGTAAAACAGGAGAATAGTAATTAGGAAAATCCTATGTAATTACTGTTGAATTATTTTTAACTATTTACAAGAACGGGTATTTTCCTTAATTGTGAATAGTAATTAAGAAAAATACCAATTCGTGTTTCACTGGTTGACTTCCCAATTTCATTTTGTGACTCTTCTGAGTAAGAAATTGAAATTTAAAAACATTATGTAATTTCCTTTGTCTAAGTCATTACTAACTTTTCATTGCTAGTGGGTGTCACTGTCTGAAACATAAGTGTATGGTGATGATGCGAGAACATGTTTACACTGCTTTTCATATTTTGTAGGTATATCTAACTAGAACAGGCAAAAGAATAATTTGATTGGGTGGAAAGTTGGGTTCATCAAAATAAAAAAATAAATCCACCACATAAAGACCTTTTAATCTTTACAAAACGTCAGAACCATATCTGAGGAATAACTAAACAAAACGCATAGTGTCCACTGGTGGAAAAATTGAGTTTGACATGAAATCGAATAATTTTTAATACGCTCATCACACCCCTAATTTTGATATTTCTTCAAAACGCATTTAATTTAATGTGTTAAAATGCTTTCTGAAGAAATCAGAAAGCAAGGGCTTGTAGAACGTATTAAAACTACGCAATATCATATCAAACTCAATTTTTTTCACCCGTGGACAATATGCATTTTGTTTAGTTGCGCCTCATTTTCTCTCGCGGCTTTGTCAACTTGCGTTCTTAAAAGTACTCTAAATGTTTTCAATAAGTGCTCTGAACTCGTTTCATGTGAAATCTATGTCCTTTGCCTATTGAATTGAATTTCCATTCTAGGGAAGGTAATCACTCGGAAATTCCCTTACCCTTCGCTGCATAGTTTGAGTATCCTGTGACATGCACTGGAATTATCACGGACCCTTCATTGTGAAACGGCAATGTTATTCTGCGATGTTTGCGTAACCGAAGAGTTGTCAGGGGTGCGGGAGACATCACCTCTTCCCCGCTCCCCTCCTCTTAAGTCCATGTGCCAATACGACCACAGGTCAGCCGTCCCCCCGCTTCATTCCCCTCCTCCCACCTCACTTCCAGCTCTGCTCTGTCCCTTCCGCCCCAATCCCCCTCAGCCCCGCCCCCATTCCAGCACCACCAGCCACCAACCCCTCCGTCCCGCACCCTCTCCAAGGCTCTTCCAACGGTGTCCACACTCAAAACGCCCTTCCCCGTCCCCTTCCCAGATCCACCTGTACCCCGCCAACAGAACACCACAATTTCCCCTACCTCCTTTCCACCTCTCCGTGCGTCCGATTTCCTTTCTCCTGCATCTTCTGCAAGGTCTTCTCCGTCCCCACCTCCGCTCCCCTCCACGCCCAACTCCCTCACTCTCTCAACTGCTAATTCCTCCATCCACGACCCCCACTGTCCCTGCCCTCTCCGAAGCTCCTCCACCTGCTCCAACGATGACCGCACCCAAAGTATCTCCTGAGTGGCTTCTGTCAGACCCACCTGCTGCCTTTCAACAGGAAACCGCCATCCCCTCCGCCTGCATTTCACTCCTCTGTCACAGCTCCCTTTTCCGTGCATCTTCTTCGCGGTCATGTAAGGGGCGAACTCCATCTCTCTGGTTTGTTTCCGTGATTACTTTTTATTTCCGGGCGCTTTAACTGATATGGCCATTAGCCTCGTGGGTGTATTGCATCTCAAATCTCGGAAAGTGGCGGTGTTCCTCTCCCGGTGGAACGTAAGATCTGGCGCAGACCCACACGCCGTCGTGCCCGAGTATCTCCGCCAGTGGGGCATCGCTCAAGTCGGAACAACCCCTAAGTTCGCTATTGGTCTCCTGACATGTTTGCTTGTGTAATGCAGGAAAGTGTAAGTGTGTGTGTGCCCGTGTGTGTGTGCGTGTGTGTGTGTGTGTGTGCGCGCGCGTGTGTGTGCGCGTGTGTGTGTGCGCGTGTGTGTGTGCGCGTGTGTGTGTGCGCGCGCATGTGTGTGCGCGTGTGTGTGCGTGCGCACGCGTGTGTGTGTGTGCGCGCGTTTGTGTGTGTGTGTGCGCGTGTGTGTGTGTGCACGCGTTTGTGTGTGTGCACGCGTTTGTGTGTGTGCACGCGTTTGTGTGTGTGCACGCGTTTGTGTGTGTGCACACGTTTGTGTGTGTGCACGCGTTTGTGTGTGCGCGCGCGTTTGTGTGTGTGCGCGTGTGTGCGCGCGTGTGTGTGCGCATGTGTGTGCGCGCATGTGTGTGCGCGTGTGTGTGTGCGCGCGCGCGTGTGTGTGAGCGCGCGCGTGTGTGTGTGTGTGTTTGTACGAAAGGGGAGATAAGGGGACAAAGAATAGGAACGAAAGTTGCGCGCGGTGCGTGTCCGTTTGTTACGGTACTCCTTTGGCATTCGCCTGATTTTGTTGGGAGGAACCGCGGAAAACTACACATCAGAGCAGCCGAACTCTTCAATTCTCCACCAAGCAGTGGATGAAATCGACTTCTCTACCCTACGGACACTTCACCAACATCGGGTCTCAAGTCCTAGGACTTCTGTGTCAGATTGCCTGCAATGTAGTCCTGAACCAACTCAACCGGTGCATCCCCCCCCGCCCACCGCGCGAAAGGTGGCAACGCTGCGCCGATTGGTCCCCGGCGACCTGTCGCCGCCACAATGCAAATGAAGGCCCTCTCTCCCTCTCTCTATCTCTCTCCGTGTTGTGTTGCGCCGGCGATATACTCCGGCGACAAACAGCCCGCGAAATCGACCGCCCCCTCGAGGGGTGGCGCCCTCGGTTCGACCCCCGGCGGCGCGCCGCGCCCCTCGGGGCAGCCCCGGCACAAAGAGCGGGCGCGAGCCTCGGGGAGGGAGCCCCTCGGACCGGCGGTGCACGCGCAGGGGGAGGGAGGGAGGATATTGCGGCGCGTGCGGGGGCGGTGTGGGAACCGCACAAACAAACATCTGCACTGCAATGGGTTTTCTGACGACAGCTCATTAAAAAAGCGGGATTAAAACTCTCTTTAATCATGTGTTGTATTCAATATTTTACTTTTTTACTCGTTTGGCGTAATTTTATTTAATTTGGAAAGGATTCAAACAAATTTGTGCATTACAATAGTTTTTATGATAATTGATAACTGGGTCTGATTAAACTCTCTTTAATCATGTGTTGTATTCAATAGCTTATTTTTCACTGGTTTGGATTAATTGCATTTAATATGAGAAGGATTCAAACAAACATCTGCATTACACTGGTTTTTCTAATAATACCTTATCTTAAATCTCTCTTTAATCACGTTTTGTATTCAACGGCATATTTTTCACTCGTTTGTAGTCATTTTAATAATGTATTTGAGGAGGAGTGGAAAAGTGCACATGACTTCGAATATAATCTAGTATAATCGGCTTTATGGATTCCTTGTTCCCCAAATAGTATATTGTGAATCAATGGTGGATGGAGATGAATTTCAAACACTAGTATGAAATTTATAATTCTCGCTCGATCGTAATATCACTTTATACTCGTGTATATACCCAATTGTTTTTCTTCCTGAGGCTTATTCCAGCGTCAGGGAATGTCGATTTCGACTATCCGTGCCGGGTATCCACTATCCTTTGTGGAAACACATATTAACCTTTACACTAGACGCTGAGACAAATGCGGGCTCCTCGGTCTGTGGTCAGCAGACTCACAAGGCCTTCCATGACAAAACACGTGCATGAAATACAAGGGACAAACAACCATGCTCACGTCGGGACTCGAACCCGCGTCACTTCGGACAGAAGCGCTGCTCACGTTCTAGCCACTTCGTCCCTCAGGCCGACTGTATTAATACCGATGTAATGGTCAATACACGAGTGTGAAGTGACATTATGATACATCGATACGTACTTTTTCTTCGAATAATAATAATAACAATAATAATAACAATAATAATAACAATAATAATAATAATAATAATAATAATAATAATAATAATAATAATAATAATAATAATAATAATTCTTAGACGTTAAAATTTTACATTGATTGGTTGCGTGGTTGCTGCCACAAATGTTCAACCTACGCCTCTTAGCAGTCAGTCACGTAGATCTCTATGGTGACAATGGTTACGCATGAGCACAGTCCGACTTCGAACGAGGAGTACACGAGTAAGTTAAAATTCAGTTTATTAATGAAATTAAATTAAATTTCAGTAACCGTACTAATTTATTATCAGCCTAATAAAAGATGCAGTTCTTACGGTCTATGGTCATTATGGTTATTCGGTTTTCTAATTTTCTTCTGAGTTTTGGAAATAGGGAAGGACATCACCTTTCTCCGGGTTAAATCGGCAGGGTAATATGAACAAATAACGAAACATTTATTAGAGAGATGAACTGTAAAATTATCTATGATTTACCTGTGCTATAATAAAACGCTATCATAATAGCAGTCACTATGCAGCAAATTGCAGCAATCTAATAAGGGAATTATACAATGGGAGTAGAAATACGTAATTTTCAAAACCTGCTGTCCAATTATCGATTAGAACAATCCTGTGACAATCACTCAAATTGTTTTCTGTTTTAAATTGTATTTTGAATTTGTTAAAAAGGTAGTGTAACACTATTTTGACTCATGAGCACTAAACATGTTTCAAAATCTGTTGAAATCAGACTCAATACATTGGACAAATTGTTAAAACACCTATATTTCGAAAGCAATCTGCGTTACTACTCTCTCATCCGCAGGATGGCTACTGGATCACGAATTGTGGTCCAAATGTTTTGTATTATTTATTTATATGTTTAATGATCACCCGGAATTGTGCGTGCAATGTAACTTTCGTGGTGCATCTACTTCCTTTTAAAGTGCTTTGGACGAAACATTCTTTTCTAAAAGAGCATTGAAAATTGCTGCGTGTATCCGTAGATACATGGATCTGGTCCCACTTTCTTTACTGAAGCCCCATGCGTCACCGTGCGGCAGGATAAGGTAACGAGAAGGGGAATCCCCTGCACTACCCGAAACATTCGAAGCATCCACGTCGCGAACGCAACCCGCAGCACAACGCTCGCTGCAGCTGCTGGAAGTGGGGATAGCAAAAACACATCGATGTTTTCTACCAGAAACATTGGTATATTAACATCGATATTTTGCTTTCGATGTTTTCTTCAAATCGATATTTTGTTGCAAACACATCCCTGTTTTTTTAAGTTTTAAGTTGTTTTTTTAATGAAGAGGTTTAGGCATGTTGTAGCGTACCAGCAATCCACAGCAATATCGTTGTTTTGCGTCATCCTCTTTGCTACGTTGCACATTTCGCCTGTGCAATCTGAGGGAATTTTAGGTGGTTTTACTTCGATGATGTACGAATGGAAGTGACTAAAGGGTAAAGTAGTGAAACACGATGTTCTTTATTGTTACTTTTATTCTTTACATTCGATAAAAATTTGTATTAACATACTGCTAACATGCTGGTAAGCAAACAATAAAATATATCCCTTTTACGAACTGTAATTAAAAATTAATAGGAAACAGCATGTTTATTAGTCTATAATTAAAACATCGATGATTTAAACATCGATGTTTTTGTCGACATGGAAAACCCTTTAGCGATGTATTGAAACATCGATGTATCGATGCTTTGGTAAAATTTGCCGTCACTAGTAACGAGAGCTTGTACTGAGATCTCTTAATATTCCGTCAAATAAAAAAATAATCATATACATTAGTAATTGTTTTCCCTGCGTGTGTCCGTCCGTAACTCACTGTTAGACTTCTTCAGGTCTACAATCGATGGCAGCATTCGACCCATTCGGCCAATGGGCTGGAACAGATCATACTTTTCGGATCCTTTGACACACTTTTAAGGGCGCTCTGGGACTTCTAAGGGGATTTTTAAGTTGTTTAAATGCATTTTGGGGGGTTAATATACACAAATTATCAATTTAAATTCCTATCGACAAGATGAATTCATTAGCACTTGGTTTCAAGGATCCATTAGAATATTCTGGAAGAGTTCTAAAAAACGTTTTGGGCGGTTTCAAAACATCTCCGATGTAGTGAAACGTTTTGAATTAATGTACTGCCTATCCGACATACCATGAATCGCTACGACCTGATTCATCAGTCTGATGATCCTGAAGCCAGATTTAAAATTATTTCTATCAATACTTTTTCATGTATATTTTTATTCTTGAGAATGAGCAAACCAGGTAAATGTATCATATTTAAAATATATTTTTATTAATAATTTTCATAGCACGCCCAAACATTAATAGTATTGAACACTATAAATGAAAATGAAATAAAATCTGTAGCCACATCTGACTTTCGGAAAAGATACAACTTAAGATACTATAATAATAATAATAATAATAATAATAATAATAATAATAATAATATTATTATTATTATTATTATTATTATTATTATTATTATTATTATTATTATTATTATTATTATTATTATGTCGTTATTACTGGCGAGGCTCAGGCCGTAAGGCCTGCTCTTCCGCCTAACCACGCCTAAATATTTCCGCCTAATACTTCCGCCTATCAACGTAATCATACATAGAAGGAAACTGCAAATCTTAAGTTATGACCACCATTTACAAAGCATCTAACTTATAAGCGAAGAGAGAGTAAAAAAGATTTGTTCCTAAAAGGAATTGAAAATGGCTGCGTGCATCCGCCTGACGAACGCGTGTGCAGCGTGAGCTATCGTGCTGGAGGGAAGGTTGTGGGAATTGATTGATTGATTTTTTCGTGTTTCCGGGCACGTCAACTGCTTTGGTCATTAGTCCCGTCAGTGTAGTGCATGTTTTCTCCGGGAATGGCGGTGATCTTCCCCCGCTGGATGGCGAGATCTGGCGCCGACCTACCGTCGGCTAGTGGGGTTTCCCCCGAACCAGGACTCTCCCACCAGCGGGGCACCGCTCCAGTCGGGACAAGCTCTAAGTTCCCGACCGTCTCCCGGAATATGTGGTAGTGTAGTGCATATTAGTGTAAGTGTGTGTGTAAGGGGAGGGATAGGACAAGGAAGAGGAAGGAAAGATCGCGCGCTGTTCGTGGCCCATTTGGTAGGGTATTGCTCCGGCATTCGCCTGGTGTTGATCGGGGAAACCACGGAAAATACCGACCAGAGCAGCCGGCCGCTAGAATTCTCCTCCAGACAGCAACTGAATCCGATCTAGCTGAAAAGCTAGTGTCGAAAGTCCTGGAACCTAGGCCCTCCCGGTCAGAGGCGCTGCGGTGACATCAGTTGATGCACTGAGCTACCGCTTCCGGTTTGTGGGAAAAGGGGGTGAGGGGACCGACCTGCGCAGCCCGGAAAACAGCGCGTGCCCTCGTAAAGTTTCTGCAACATTCAGCGGCGCACCTCAAACAGTCATGAAGGGTCGTGTTGAATAAAACGTACCACGTGAATAAACCATCGGACAGAACGCTGCGACCGAGGGGAGCGTGATCATGCAGTGCTTTGCTGCTACAGAACCTCAAAACGAACAAGCCACAACTGTGCAGTGAAACACGCCTCGTTTAGAGAGTAAAAAGACCTATAAACTACTGCAGATTTTTTCTTTCTGCCATTTAGAACGTTCGAATTATTGTTCTAAGTTACCCATGCCCAACCTTTCTTGATTGAGATTTAGCCCTTGAACGTAATTGTGATGTTGAATGTGTACTGTATAATTTCCTAATTCCTGAATAGATGTACGTGCATTTTATTTTTCCACAACAAAAAATTAGAATTCGTTAGAATAGTTGCGCTATCTAATGTGCGATATGACGAGGTTCACTATACTTTGACTGAAAAATTAATTAATTCATAATTTATGAGCATACTGTTTTACAAGCCATCTTTTTCACTATGTATATATTTTTCGCTTTAGAAGCTATATTTACAAGGGATTGTTTAGTTTTAGGTTCCATCAGAACGGAAGCAAATTTGAAACGACATTACTAATACGACATAATAGAGAATAAAAGATTCGAAAATTCTAAAAGCCGAATATAAACGTCGCTAATCACCTAATCAGTGGTCGAGATCAGTATTATTTCTTTGACGATGCATTTCACATATACTCCGTGTTATCGAACATGAAACCGGAAGCGGTAGCTCAGTGCATTAACTGATGTCACTGCAGTGCCTCTGACCGGGAGGTCCTAGGTTACACTCCCCACGGCGGCAGGATTTTCGACACTATCTTTTCAGCTAGGTCGAATTCAGTCGCTGTCTGGAGGAGAATTCTAGCGGCCGGCTGCTCTGATCGGTAGTTTTCCGTGGTTTCGCCGATCAACACCAGGCAAATGCCCGAGCAGTACCCTAACAAGCGGGCCACGGACCGCGCGCGATCTGTCCTTCCTCTGCCTATCCTTCCTCCTATCCTCTCCCCTTACACACACACTTACACTAACATGCACTACACTACCACATATTCCGGGAGACAGGCCGGGAGCTTAGAGCTTGTCGCGGCTGGGGCGGTGCCCCGCTGGTGGGAGAGTCCTGGTTAGGGGGAAACCCCACTAGTCGACGGTAGGTCGGTGCCGGATCTCGCCATCCAGCGGGGGAAGATCACCGCCATCTCCCGAGAAAAAAACCTGCCCTTCACTAACGGAACTAATGACCAAAGCAGTTGACGCGCCCGGAAACACGAAAAAATCAATCAATCAATCAATCGAACATGAAAGGTATTGTTGATGAGTTTATAGTTTTGAATGATTATTTATTTTGAGAAATTGAGAACAGTTTCTTTCGGAAGACAAAAATGATAAAGATCACGGGAGGTAGTAGAGAATTCTTAAGTGACGTTCCAGAGAGAGCAGTTTGAACAGTGTAGTGATGTTGCAATAGACGATTTTCACTTTTCGATACTCCAAACACTTCGTCTGTGATCGAGTCCGTATTATGTATGTTGAACGGGTTACGTGATTTTTTGGAACACTGCTGTTTCGAGAATTGGATATGCGAATTCTTTAAAAAGAAAATTTTCCTTTTCGCTGGCTCGCATTTACAGATTATATTTTCCTTTTAACGGTTTTTTTTACATCAGCTATTGATCGAATTCAGCCGCTGCCTGAGGCAAAAGTCTAGAGGCTGTCACCTCTAATAGATAGTTTTTCTCCGATCGATAGTTTTCCGAGATTTCTCCATTCAATACCAGTTGCCGGAGCAGTTAACAAAACAATGCCTTGACTAATGGTCCACGGACAGCACGTGTTCTTTCCTTCCCCATTTTTGTCTATTTCTTTACCTTTACACGCGTGCACTACACTACCACACCTCTTGAAAGATCATTCGGGAGTTTTCAGCTCGTTCTCGCTCGGGAGGTTTCTCACTGGAGGAGATACCTGGACGAAAAAACGTCGCAAGCCACCTTATAGATTGGCGACGAATCTCTCGTGAGTGTGGGGAGAGGAACACCGCCCCTTTTCGGCCACAATATGCTAAGGACGAAAGTAATTAAAGCACAAAAATCCTGAATTCACATCTTTCCATTTATGAAAATTGTTTACCTCCTCGATTTTGTGGGAATTAACGACGTAACAGATGGTCTCTAGGCTAATCCCTAAGCGAACAAGTTGCTCGGAAAGTAATAACCATATCTCACTGTCCTCAAACATTAAGGTTTCCCATCGACCGACGCGGACGCCCTCTAAATCTCCCGTGGATTCCGCCTACCTGGCGTCCCAGATTCCTTCTCGAGGAGGGGGAGGAGCTAAAGGGCTGAAAAAGGCGAGCCGCATCCGGCGGCCGCGCGGCGCGCTGCTCGAGGGCGTAATCTCGCACGGCGATTTATGCCGCCTGGAAACGAAGGGGCCTGCACGTTGTTCCAACGGAGCATTGGCCGGGTCACAGAGCAGCACAGGGGCAGTCAGAGCGGGAGCGGTCGCGATCTTAACGCAAAGTGTTGCTGGAAATATAGCGCACAGTATACTCTCGTAGCATTACTTACTATTAGTGTACATCATGGATTCCCAAACTTCTTCCTTGCATTGACCCCTTTCTGCATTCTCGCTACCTCGTACGCAGTAGAGAGAAAGTTATGTAATGCTGCCCGAAAAAACGCAGAATTTTCGGCAGAAAAGTCTTATTACAGGGCCCTGGTATCGAAGAAGTGGATAAAACCAATTGCTAAATTTAAACAAAAATCATCTAACACGAGGTGTAGCCAATCTGTTTTCTGGGTCCTTGATGCCGAAAAATAATTGACGCCAAATCGTCTGCCTGTCCGTCCGTCTTTCCATCCGTGTTTCCCGTCCGACTCTTCGTCTCTCTTTCTGTACGACTTTCTGTCCGTCTAACCATCCGTCTGTCCGTCTCTCCGTCTGTCCGTCCGTGCATCTGTCCGTCTCTCCTTCTGTCCGTGTCTGTCTGTCTGTCCGGAAACGTCTGTGACGAAACCAAGGAAAATACTGATGAGAGCAGTCGGCCGCCAGAATTCTCTTCCAGACAGCAACAGAACTTGACCTAGCTATCTAGCTAGTGTCAAATATACTGCCACCGTCGGGACTCGAACACCAGGACTTCCTGGTCAGACGCACTGCAGTGGCATCAGTTGATGCACTGAGCCACCTCTCCCGGTTGCAACGTCGAGTTTCTATTGAACACGTGTGGGTTTTGGGACATTTTCATCTTGCATATCTACACGTCTGTTTATATTTACCGTTCGTGAGAATGTGTGTATCACCTTCCAATAGCACATGCCATATCGTTGTAAATGGCTTAGAATTTCATTAATCAAATACTGTAAAGCGATGCACACGCGATACGGGAATAAATTCCCTGCCGGGAAATATCCTCCTACTTTTGCACGCAAAGAAGAGAGTGGAAGAGAAAGGAAAGGGAAAAGATGAAAATTGATATTCAGTTGTTCGTTATCGTTATAATAAGGAAACCAAAGAACAAGTATTAACATTTATTAACTCGAGTAAGTGTGCAGCAGATGATTTTCTCCCCCATACGTCACATACAGTTCTTTAATGCTTTTTGGCAAAATAAATATCTAAACATTAGTTTATTCACAATAACAATGTATGTACAATGCCGATTCGTCAAAGATTATTTTAGAAAAACAGTATTCCGTGTCGAAAACTTTAGTTGTGTTCATTGTTCACTATTCGTTCAGGGGACAAAAAAACTTCTACCAAGTGAAAAGTTCAGGGTGAAAAGTAGTTTCTACTTTTTGTGAAATAGGCACTGAATCTCCCTGCAACGTGTGTACGCTGCTTCTGAACGCGCTTTCTGAGATGAACCCCTCCCCTCACGGATCTCTATCGTCTCCAAGTCGTCTTCGCTTTTCAAGTCGTTAGATGGCTAAGAGTGTTAACTGCAGTATCTCTAACTGGGAAGTCCTAGAGATTTAGTCCCGACGTTGGCAGGATTTTTACACTAGTTACATAGCTATATTGAATTCAATCGCTGTCTGGAGGGAGATTCCAGCAGCTGGCTGCTCTGATCGGTAGTTTTCCGTGGTTTCTCCGATCAACACCAGGCGATTGCCGGAGTAGTACCCCAAAAGATAAATTTAAACTGCCCTAAAGAGAAACGCATGGTTTCCCAAACTTACTTTCTGTAACTTTTTTCTTTCCGCATTTGTAACCTTCATTCTTATTTTACAATTTTCATTCCATACAATAATGATCATTGAGGTCTCCAGTGAGAGTATCCTCGCTCTCATGTTTGTAACTCTAAGTCCTACGCATGCTAAGTTGTAGTTCTATTCACTCTTATACAGCGCATGCCTCGCTAAATGATAAAATGTACCATAAATTCTTTTTAAAAAATAAAAAAAGAATAACTAATAAATCCAAGGCGTCATGTGGCTCCCCCTGTCACCCATCTCGGTCTTCTTTCTTGAACTGTGGATATCTCTGTCACGACGATCTTTAATATCCCTTAGAACTTTTCGTATCATTCTGAATCGCTTGTCATTTCATTAACCAAAATTTTTCAAGCAAATCACGTGGGTTATGGGACTATATTCCATGAAACTTCTTCCTCTCCTCCTCCTCATCTTCCAAGAAAACAAGAATGAGCAGGTGAATGAAAGAAGATGAGCAGTGATACTCAGTTTTTATCTTAAGTACTTTTTAGACTCTCCTAATCGTGTATAATCACATGTCATTTCATTAATCAAAATCCGTCAATCAATTCACGCACAATGGATCTAAATCCCATGAATCTTCCTTTTCCTCCTCGTCTTACATGGAAACAAGGGAGCGGCAGGTGAATGAAAGAAGATGAGAAGTGATACTCCGTTGTTCATCTTAACTACTCTTTAGGAATTTCCTAATCGTGTATTACCGCAAATCATTTCATTAATCAAAATACGTCAATCAATTCACGCACAGTGGAACTAAATCCCATGAATCTTCTACTCCTCCTCGTCTTCTATGGAAACAATAGTGCGGCAGGTAAAGAAAAGAAGAAGATGGGAAGTGATATTCAGTTGTTCATCTAAGCACTCTTTAAAACATTCCTAATCATGTATAATCGCTAGTAATTTCATTAATCAACATCCGTGCGATGAGAGCCTCTTCTAACAAACAAGAAACCGGAAGAGGAAGTGGGGAAAGGGGAAGATGAGGGGCGTACGTGTGCGAGCGCCAGCGAGTGCTCGAGCAAAGCGCTTAGCGCAAGTTCGTAGCGGCTGACGTGAGTTGCAGAGAGCGATTGCTTTTGTGGCGAAAGTCCTGCTCCGCCGCTGCGGCTCCGAAGTCTCCGGAAGCTCTGTAATTACGTTTAGTCGCCTGTTAATCTTCGCAGCGTGTCGCGTTTGTTATCTCGCAGGCGGGGTTGGGCTATGTATGTCTCAAATGGATGAGGAAACTCAGCAATCACAACTGCTTGGAGGTTCCATTTATCCTCAAGTATTCTTGTACTCAGCTGCACTGTACCATTAAATTGTTTGCAAAGCAATCTCCATGCAAAATGAATGAGGTATCATATTCACGAGATAGTAACATCTCTCAGATGCCAAACAATTAACGAAATGAGAACTATTGTGAACATTTCTTAAGCATTTTAGATTAATTATTATTGAATTTAATAATAATAATAATAATAATAATAATAATAATGAAGAAGAAGAAATATGATTCTTTTTAAATTTATTGGACCAAATAGGATCAATCCACGATGATACCAGGAATTAAGACGTATAATTCATATAAATTTATTAGTGCTTAACGTTTCGCACATTTGGCATGTGCCTTTTCAAAAGCATTTGAAACATTACATTTTTATGTAGTAAAAAACAAAGGAATAAATTAAATATACATATTGAAGATATATCAATGTTTAACAACATTCTCATTCAAAGCCTTTTTTATAATATGCCAGAAGGTGTCCAAGCATTTGACAGGAATATATTCAATCATTCTAATAATAATAATAATAATAATAATAATAATAATAATAATAATAATATAATAATAATAATAACAATAGGAATAATAGTATTAATAAATATAATACTTATTAATATTAATAGTTATTATTATTATTATTCTTGTATTAATAGTGAGGCCATCCATATTATTAAAATAGACCTTAGTTTATAAATATGGGCAGATGAAATTCCGCCTTATTTCGAAAATTCCAGATTATAGAACATTGAATATTGATAAAGAAAATTCTAGAATCTAGACAAAATATCGAGCGCTATACTTCAAATGGCAAGAAGATTATTTAGACAACTACGTTTATTGAACTAACTATAGAGAATCACAACATAGATTAAAAGAAACGATATTAGGTCGTCCTACGCATATTCGTCAAATGCTTAAATTAAAACCACTTCGAACACTAAGCCAATCAAAGGGCGAGCTGGTAAAAACAATGTGTAGAGTGTGGAAAGGTGTAGATGTCAGAAAAAGTTTTCATTGCTCTGGCACTGAGTGCAGAATTGGTGGCGTGCACTTCGTTAACGGAGAGTGAGCATGGCTGCAATGGTCTCACGTCGTAGGCAAAGTTTATAATTTTATGAGTGTCTTCGGTGGCTTATTAAAAAGAAGTTGAATTATCAGAAAAATATATTCGTAAATTGATTCTATTAATTTTGTTTGAAGGCGATGGGAATTCATCGGTCGACTATAATGGTGTCATCTCGACGAAAAGGAAATAACCTTACGAATTAAATGTAAGAAGACCAAGTAATTTAACTACAAACCTTTATTTTATGTTTTAAAGATGGCAATTCACAAATCTTAAGTGTGCGTCAGTATCATTCTTAAATATGTGTAATTATTATAAATGTGATTTTTAGACATATCTACGTTTTGAAGTGATTGAATGTTAAATCGGATTTTATTTTTATTAATGTTAATGAGTTATAATTTATGTGTGATATTAATTAGGAAAACAAGTCACCAGATGTTCATAAACAAAATTTGAAAGTAGATTACGTGCTTTCTTTTAAGAAACAGTTTCATCACTAAAAAGAAATGTTTCTATTATAATTATTATTATTATTATTATTATTATTATTATTATTATTATTATTATTATTATTATTATTATTATTATTATTATTATTATTATTTCAAGTATTCCACTCATACTTTTTTCTTTTATTAAATAAAAGTGAGATTACCTGATGGGTAAGACCGTGGACCCGTATAAATTATACATTTCTACGATCCACATTTTAGAGAAAATAGCTTATTTGACGAGTAAACTTCTATCATCACAACATATCATTTTATTTGAGTTATATTTAGAATTGTTTTTTTGAGAAACAAAAAGGGAAACTTTACAACTATAGTTTCTGCCACATTTTAGATTGAACGTTTACTAAACATGCTCTTCATTTGCTGATTTTTTTCGTTGTGCGTTTTATTTTCCTTTCGGATATGTTTTAGTTCACTGAACTAATATTAACTTCTTAACTAAATCAAGTTTCTACGGCCGAACAACTCATAACGCCTAGCAAAAATAGCCAGGGGGAGCAAATATGCACGAGGGCCAGGAACTCGGGGTGTGAACGCGAAACTTGCGTAGAGCGGGTCTCCTGCCGGAGGCTGTACAAGTTCCGCACAAGTTGCTTCGGCGCGGGGCCTGCGCCCACCCGCCATTCGGCTCGCGGAACTGCGCAATGGAGCTCGTCATAATTCCGCCTGCAGAGCCCGCAGACTCTGTGAAATCTCCCCGCCGCAGAATTGTTCCCTTAGACTTCTCTCTGATGCATTGTTCTCTCCGCACCTCCTCCCTCTTCCACATATTCTCGCCACCCGCGCACCAGCCCTTCCCTCACGCCTAGACAGCCACGCCCAGCCCCGCCCCTAGCGGCGGCGATGGTGTAACGGTTAACGTATCGGGCTGTTAGCGTATCGGGCTGGTTAGCGTATCGGGCTGTTAGCGTATCGGGCTGGTTAGCGTATCGGGCTATTATACCCAAGTTCGCGGGTCCCCGATCGAAGCCCTGGGTTTTTAAGGGCGAAAAAATCCTTCGTACGCCTTCTTTCGGAGGGGAAGTAAAGCAGGCTGTCCCATGTTAGTAGATTTACTGCATGTAAAAGATTCTCAAGTCTAAATGAAGCCTCTGAGCCAAATTCAAATTACCTGTTTCGTCGCCCAAGAAATACCTTCTTGCTCCCCTAGTACGTGAAAGGAGCGTAACGAAATTTGCGTGGTCAGACGGAAGAGAAGGTCTCATGGCCTGAGTCTCGCCACGTAAAATAAGGCATTCATTCATTCATTCATTCACCCCGCCCCAACAATCGCCCCCAACGCCGCGCCCTCTTGATGGTTTCCCCGCCGACCCTCAGTCCTCTCCGCAGTCACGCAGATGCCAGACCGCATCCCGCGATACCGACTGCATCCCGCGGTCAACTTTTCAAGCCCTGTACCTACCTCCCCAAGAAGGCACAGCCCAACTGCATTCCGTTGATTTCTTCTTTAGTATGAGGATTTCTACCTTTCCCGTGGTCTGCTAGGAGTCACATTGATAAAGCATCCTCTTCATTTTTCAAGAATCATTTGCATGTCCTTTCAGAGCCCTGCCAACGTTGGAAACCATCGATTGAAAGTGTGTGGAAACAGAACATGAAATTACCTATCACGAGTATATTCTTACCTTTTTGACTTAACATACTCAGTTCCGAAGATTCTGCTATGTTCAGCTGTGTTCGAGCCTTTCTCTGGACTACTGCGAGAACATATATACGGGCTATTAATGAATTAAAACTTATCTAAAATTTTTACTTCTTCCTTCAAATGAACGACACGGGATGCAGTCGAGCTATTCCTTTTCAGGGAACGAAACGCGAAAGTGGATTAGTTGGGTGAGAGGGAAAACTGACAGCGGGATGGAGGCGGGCGACTTTCTGTGGCCGTCCCCGGAATCCCGCGAGCATTTTCCAGGCATTTGGCGAGCTGTAGAAAGAAAAATTCCCACACCATCCTTACAACTTCCGCCGCCCAAAATGCGCGCTCAACTCCGACTTCTCAACAAGCGCGCCACACCCCCTCCCACACCCACTCACCACGCGCCGCCAACCGCACCGTCTCAGCATCGTGCGGCGGCCAACCTCAATTCTCTACCGTCCGCACCACCCTGCCGCTTTCCCGGGCATCGCTGGCCTGCTAGGTCTGTCGCACCGGAAGCGAGTATTTAAAAAAAAACAGTCAAAATACTTGTAGTTTCATACATCTTTATTATGATCGTCAATATTTAGCTTTTTAGACAGCCATCTAAAGCTAGCAGCGCCCAAAAACCTATCTCAATCAAACTATTTCCATAATTAATCCTAAATAATTCCTAATAATCCTAAAATCGTGGGTGCTGCTAGCTTTAGACTAAAGCTAGCAGGGCTCACTCAGAAAATCCATCTCTAAAAATCAATTCACAAATCTGAAACTCTACCCAAAATTTGATAATAGTTACGGGCACTAGGAAAAAAATAATTCCCGCATTTATATTCCAAAATTCAGGGCTGTACAAAGAGAAAACATTGGTTCTTATGGGCAAATGAACACAAAAATTTAAAAAAAAAACATAAGAAATCTGAAACCCTACCCAGAATATAAGAATAATTATAGGCTCTAGGAAAAAAATACTGCCGCAATTATATTTCAAAATTCAGGGCTGTACAAAGAGAAACAATTAGCATTGGTTCTTATGGGTGAAAAAAACACAAAAATTTTAAAAAAAACACAGAAAAGATCTGAAACCCTAGCCAAAATGTAAGACTAATTATGGGCTCTAGCAAAAAAAAAAATACTTTATACTGGCTTAGGTGGCTCAGGGCATCAATTGATGTCACTGCAGCACCTCTGTCCGGGAGGTCCAAGGGTTGAGGTCTCGACGGTGACAGCATTTTTGACAGGTCGAATTCAGCAGCTGTCTGGAGGAGAATTCTAACGGCCAGCTGCTCGATCGTTCGTTTTCCGTCATTTCTCCGATCAATAGACGAACGCTGGAGCAGTGTCGTAACAAACGGGCGACGGACAGCGCACGACCATTCCTTCCCTTTCCTTGTCCTGTTCTCACCCCTTACTTATTCCCACACTTAGTTGCGCTATGATATCACTCATGTCGGGACACCAGTCGGAAGCTTAGAGCTTGTCAGCCCGGCTGGGAGGTGCCCCGCAGGTCAGAGATACCTCACTAGCCGGCATGTAGGTCGGCACCGGATCTCGTCATCGATCAGAGTAAGATCACCGTCATCTTCCACGTTAAACATGCGTTATGCTTGCGGGATTAATGAACGTAACAGTTGGCGCACCCGAAAAAACTAATCCATCAATAGATGGAAGGATGATGATTAGATGTGAATGACGGTGAAACAATGGTGGAATATTTGGAGGTTTCGTCGTTTTCCCTGCTTAAAAGCAGGGAAAACGACGAAACCTTGAAAAAACCTCTCGTGAACTCGTCTTTTTCGCCACAAATCCACCTGGACCGCCCATAATTTGAACCCCGTCTGGAGTGGTGTAAGGTGTGACGCCCCCCACGCAGATCTCCCGCGTGGATCCGTCCAACGGAAGGGGGCGGGGCCGGAGGGGGTCGCGGGAATGGCGCCAGCGCGGGCGCGCCCTGTGGGCGGACGCCGAGCGCGATCGGGCTCCCGAAAGTGCTGAGTTCGACGTCTGGCCGAGCGCCAACGCGCCCCTAAATACGTCCCGCCCGCGCGCCCCAGTCCATTTTTTAATCCGGCGGACGCGAAGCCGTTTTATTGTCTGCGCGCCCTCGCGTCCAATTGGGCGGTTGCGCGCTTTAGTTATCGCGTTGCGAGAGGGGAGGGGGGGCTCAGCTGGCGACTGACGGAGCGGACGGGAATCGCAGAAATGACGCGTTCGGTGGAGGCTTTTGCTCTTCTCTTCAACACGCCACACAAAGCGTTGGGAAGCGTCAAAATAACTGAGAGTATATTTTCAGTTTTTCGACGTTTGTGACATCGCTCGACTTGCTACATTACATCCAGTCGTTTTTTTCTTTCCTACGCCGTGATGGGAAGATAATATGTGCCACATCTTTCTGCTCAATGTACTTTGGCGTTTATGGAGGGTTCGGATTAAAAAGGAAGTAAATCACACAAAAGGAACTTCGAGATTTAGGGTAGTCACAATTTTGATTTAAGCGAGTTTCATGAAAATAACAAGAGGAAACTATGAACTAAATATTGAAGTACTTGATAATCATAATCTAAAGATGAAAGATGGAAATATTTGTAATTGCAGTACATGATAACGTTTGTTTTGTACATTACTAGGACGTACACACTAAGTTGGCAAAAATTAGATCTGCGTATTTATTGATTTATTATGCATTCATATTAGTTTTGAAAAAACAATACAAGCAGTAGAGGACAAATCACAAATGAGTTAATATGCATGTCGCAACCGCTTGCCATCTTTCGCACATCATCATAAATTACTTTATTTCGCAGTTGTATTTACGAAGTAAAATTCACAAGTTTTCAATGAACACAACTTGAATGGCTTTGTGAAATGGCAACTAAACTAAGAGTAACGGTACTTTTGCAAGTTTGTGAGACACGATATTCGTGTCAACTTCTTTAATTTTCTATAATTCCAAAATAACTATAAAGCTCTCGTCGGCTAGGCGAGTACCGTCTCGCTAACTGAGGACCCGTTCGAGAGCGCAGGGGAAGGAAGTAGTACACAAAAATGAACAAAATGAGCATCTTTTGTATGTGCAACATTTGTGAAGATTTTATATCATATGTCTTTAAATTCACCTCCTTTAAACTGTCAATAAATTTACTTGCTCAGGTCCCTTTGTCTTTATCTCCCTCTTCTTCGCTCACTTTCACACAGATACATAATTCCATGTCTGAATTCCTTCTTTGCACCACAACCAGTTGCAATGAATGCCGTAGGCGCAGTGTTAATCACTAAAAAATGTCATTATGTGATGGTGAAGTGAGAGGCAATGACATGCATGAATGAGTGAGTAAATGAATGAATGAATCACTGAGTGAATTTGTGAGTAAAGAAAATAAGCGAGGAATGAGCAAGTAATGATTGACTGAATGAGTGAGTGAATAATTGAATTAGTGAAGGAATGTTTAAGTTAATGAGTGAATACAGCACCGACTGAATGCAACTGTATATGTCGAGGAGTTTACAGGTACTCTTTTTGGAACACTACACGAGCGCTCACCTCTACCACCACGCACGCTCACACAGAAGTCCTTTCGCTTAATGTATTCCCCCACTCGGCATTCATGAGTGCATCTGAGCGAGCGCGGCCGCCCCTCTGCGCGCAAATGAACCTCCGCCCCTGGCGAGCTCACCCGCGCGCGCCGCGCGGCAATTTTCTCTGGCCACAGGCGTCCCGCAGGGGCGGCCCCTCCGCCCACGCGCACTTGCGCCAGTACACCACGGTGAGTTACTCCAGAGCTGCGACGAGGATTCAAATACCATTCGATCCATGTGGAGGTTGTGGCGGACAAACATGCGACTTCAATGGTGGAACGGTTGGCGTAACCGATTCCTAAGTTAGCGAGTTCAAACCCGATCAAAATGGGGTTTTACTTGATCAAAGTGCTGGATCAAACCCGATCAAAATGGTGGATTTTTAAGGGCGAAGAAAATCCTTCGTACGCCTCCCTTCGGAGGGGAAGTAAAGCCGGATGACGCATGTTGTAGATTTCCCGCATGTAAAATATACTCAATCCTAAAAGAAGCTTCTGAGCTGAATTCAAATTGCCAGTTTCGTCGGCCGAGTAATACCTTCTTTCTGCGCTTGTTGGTGAAAGGAGCTTAGCGGAATATGCGTGGTCTGACGGAAGGGCAGCCCTGGTGAGCTCAATCTTGTCACGTAAAATAAGGACTCATTGAATTGAACTGAACAAAACGATTCGCTGTTTTCTCTGGTTACAGCCGTTTCCCATGACACCCGTTCCACTAATGTTCATCATTCGTAGAACCTGTATGATCCTGTCCATCAAATTAAGGGGGGCCCACGTAGTAGCTTTCAGATCGCTCACCTTTCAAGGTGGGACCGGAGTTTGAATCTCTCTGGATCTATGTGGAATTGTGGAGGACAAATTTAATTATGTGTTCTTCCGTGTTCGCTTCTTTCATTCAACCAAGGTTTTGTCATTCATTTTTACTCTGTCTTCATCATCCTTTTTCGTACTTCACCGAGCTATTAAATCATGGGCGACCCGTGGTGAAGCGGTCAGACATCTCACCTTCCACTGTTGGGCCGGCGTTCAAATCTCGGTCAAATCCCTGGTGAAATTTGCGAGCTTGCAGCAAGTGTTTTGTAGATCTCGATTCTTCTGCCTCTCATTCCATCATTACCCTATCATCATTCACACCATATCTTCGTAATGAACTGTCCATCAAATAATAAGAAGAAAACCGTTGGGTAGGTGTCAGGCTGCTCGCCTTGAACAGCAGCACCGGATGATCCATGTGGAATTTGCGGTGGACAGAGGAGTTTGGGCCAGGTTTCTTAAGGGTTCTTTCGTTTCCCTTGGCTCTCGTCCCATCATTACTCCATCCCCATTCAAATCTTATCTTAATACTAATCTACCCATCAACATCATTTTCTCATTTTCAGAAATATCCCTAAGGGGTAGGCACAGGTATCGTATATAACAAAGAATGTAGTACACCTGGTTTTTTCACCCGAGTTTCCGTGCTACTGCGAGATGCTAAGTTGAGATTTCTTTACTACTTCCTCTGGCGTTAAATAACTATGATTTTGTTATTATACTCGTGTGCTCGCAGTACCGTCTGAGTCTTTTGAAGATCATGGTAGTTTTGTTTATCATGTTCTCAATACAAAGTGGTCGGTTTCAGAACGTTAGAACGTGAATCCCATTCATCAAAGCTTTCTTATCGTTCGTGTCGTTTTCACTCTTATTCATTCTTTTCAGAAGGGAAAACTCACCGTCTTAGTGTTTATCAAAAGTGGTAAGAAGATATCACATCACAATAGAGTGAGTTGTGTGATGGATTGATTTTATTGTTGCCCCCGTTATAATCACCAGTTTAAAACACCTTGTGTGAGAATCCTTCGCATCCAACTACTCTTTTTATGTCGGCTTCTCTGTTAATTAACATTCTCTTCTCCCTGCAGCTTAGATTGCTTTCCAATGATTTCAGGTGACTGACCATTTAGTGGTATTGAGATTCGATTTGGAGCTCCGAAAACATATTGTGCACTGAATCGGTTAAAGCTATAACGGCAAGAAAACCTATTTCCAAATAACTTGTTTTTGTGCATACTAATTGCTTTGATTCGGTATATACAAGCGTATCCAATTCTATGTAGCAGCAATTCCAGGTCGAACATCAACTGCTACCGGCTCTCCCAAGCTCTAATAGTAGATTGCAACATATGTTACAAGTATTTGGAGTCCTGTCACATATGGATGTTCTCACTGATCATCCTCCCTCAGGGGCTGAAAGTTTGTTAACTCTCCGTGTACACCTTTGTTAACTGCTGCCAGCGATCAAAAGAAGATTCTTGTAATAAAATCTGCCCTTTCTGCAGTTATCGCCACCAATGTCTCCGAAATAGTGACAACTTATCATCAGTAATAATTCAGTTTTATTAAAAGAATTTTAGACTAATATGTTAGCTATCGTTGATATGTGAAAGCAGTAAGTGTCTACAATTGGTTTTTTAAATATTTACATCATACAATATTAACTTTAATGTATTATTATTATTATTATTATTATCATCTTACTTTTCTCAGCTATTTTTGCTGGTAAAATGCTCACCTTCCCCAGAGATGTTTTGGGGAGAGGTTCGGTCACAGAAGAACAGCTTCATCTTATATCTGGACTTAAGATACAAATTTTCTAACGATATGGGCTGTTTGCAACAAAACTGCGCGCTGTCCCATGTTCAGAACGTTTTTCGGTAGTGTATGTTCTGTTAAGCTTTTTAGGAAGTTTTTACTGCTCAGTTCTTCCACTGATATCACGAGTGGGTATGTTTTGGTAGCATTTAATTTCCAAACATTTTTTAGTTCATAGGATAAGTTTTCATATTTCGAATTTCATATTTCCCCCGTCCTCCCCCCGTCCTGTCGTCGCTTCGATCTCGTCTTCTCATTGCTCCATCCTTGCCCAGACCGCGGCGCGAACTCGTCTCTTCCTCGCCCATTTTTCGCTCCACACTCGCCCCTTCCTGTCGTCCTTTCGTTCTCGTCCTTTCATCGGTCTGTTCTCGCCCCATCCTCGACCAGTCCTTGTCCCCTCCTCACTCCGTCCTCACCCCTTTCCCATCCATTCTTGACTCCGTCCTCGCCCCGCCTGCATCCTGTCTTTTTCTTCTCGTCCTTTCTGGGCGTCGTCCCATTTTCGTCCCTTTCTCGCCCCTTCCTTTCCCCTTCCTTTCCCCTTCCTCGTCCCTTCCTCGTCCCTTCCTCGCCCCTTCCTCGCCCCTTCCTCGCCCCTTCCTCGCCCCTTCCTCGCCCCTTCCTCGCCCCTTCCTCGCCCCTTCCTCGCCCCTTCCTCGCCCCTTCCTCGCCCCTTCCTCGCCCCTTCCTCGCCCCTTCCTCGCCCCTTCCTCGCCCCTTCTTCGCCCCTTCCTCGCCTTCCTCCGCCCCCTTCCTCGCCCCCTTCCTCGCCCCTTCCTCGCCCCTTCCTCGCCCTTCCTCCGCCCCTTCCTCGCCCCTTCCCTCGCCCCTTCCTCGCCCCTTCCTCGCCCCTTCCTCGCCCCTTTCCTCGCCCCTTCCCTCGCCCCTTCCTCGCCCCTTCCTCGCCCCTTCCTCGCCCCTTCCTCGCCCCCTTCCCTCGCCTTCCTCGCCCTTCTCTTCCTCGCCCCTTCCTCGCCCCTTCCTCGCCCCTTCCTCACCCCTTCATCACCCCTTCCTCGCCCCTTTGCTCCATTTTCGACGTGCGCTTGCCCACGCCCTACCTATCCCACGTCCCACCCGGCCACGTCCTTTCGCCTTTCCGTCCTCGCCATGTCCTCGCATCCTCCTCATCCCGTCCTCACCTCGTTCTCATCTCATCGTGTCGTCGCTCCGTTTGTGTTCAGTGCTCGTCCTTTTATCTCCCCGTCCTCGACCTGTCCTCGCTCCGTCCCCTTCCGTTACCGGTTACCCTCGTCACCTGCCGCGCTCATCACCCCACCCCACCTCCGCTTCGCCAAGCACTCACGGCAGGCCGCACTCCGCGCCGCTCCGCCGCCGTCCTCGCCCCGTCCTCGCCGCTCCCGAGGGAGGCGGCGCCGCACGCATGCTAATCAGGGGCTAATTGCGCGCGTCCTCCCGACCCTCCACTTGCCCTCGCGCCGAGGACGAGCGCGTGCGCCCGAGGACAGGGGAGGACGCGGCCATTGCACGGCGTCCCCTCCCTCCTCGGCCTTCGTGCAAGGAGCGGTTGTGAAAATCCAGACACGTGTGGTGGCCTTCCCCTGTGCCGGTGGCGATTCACGTCTACTCCGTCAGACATAATTATGTCGCTGTACGGAGGAGAATTCTAGCGGCCGGCTGCTCTGATCGGTAGTTTTTCGTGGTTTCTCTGATCAGCACCAGGCGAATGCCGGAGCAGTACCCTACCAAACGGGCGACGGACCGCGCGCGTTCTTTCCTTCTTCTTCCTTGTCATATCCTCACACACTTTCACTGACATGCACTACACTACCACACATAACGGGAGACCGCTCGGGAGCTTAGAGCTTGTCTCGGCTGGGGCTTTGCCCCGCTGCTGGGAGAGTCCTGGTGAGGGGGAAACCTCAGTAGCCGGCGGTAGGTCGGCGCCGGATCTCGCCATTCAGTGGGGGAAGATCACCGCCATCTCCCGAGAAAAACATGCACTACACTAACGGGACTAATCACCAAAGCAGTTGACGCGCTCGGAAACACGAAAAAATCAATCAATTATAATTATGTCAGGGAGGGATCCTTTTTAGCCGTGTGCGATACAGGAATCCCAGTGATAAAAAATTACATTTATTTTTAAAGACGTCATTTATCTTTGCATTTTAACATAGTGCACTAGCAAAGCACTGAGCCGCACTGAGCCTAATCGTGGCCTCCTACTAATACACTGGATAGAACACTGGGAAACAAGTGAAGGTAACAACACTTCCAGCATCTATTATGATTGTAGTGAGTACTCAATTTACGTTTTCAAGCTGCAGCTCGTGCTACCAACATAATTTCTTTTGTAAGCACTTTCACTAGCAAGTGCGTAGAGTCTTTCCTGGCGCGCTGTAGAAAGCGTGATGATATCAGGAAATTGTGTGATATTATCAAATTCGGAAAAGAATACATAATCGAGATCAGTACCATCATTGCAGCAATTCAGTTCTCATGTGTGAATTACATGTGCCACGGAGATGTTAGAAAATTTGTTCTTTCTGATAAAAATATCGTTTTTGGTTTGTCCCTTTGTGTTCAGTTTTCTAATTATGAATGGTTACGATGGTGCCATTGGTTGGATGTTCGTTTTTTGTTACAAAGTTCGCAGGTTCCATCCACGGCCGAAATGGTTACAAAGTTTTCTTGGTGGAATGAGCACCTAAAGAAAGTTGGGGTTGTGTGCAGACATCTAGAAGCAGCAAGACCGAGCGTCGGAATTGGAGTAGCATGAAAGGAAGCCTTTCTCACCGCCTGCCATCCAAAAAGAGCTATTAATTACCAGATACATAAGACCTAAGCTAAAAAAATTCTTAATATAATCTTATAAGTCCCTACAAATTCTGTGGATTGCGTTCAACATCCTCGACTTTATTAGTTGTTGCTTTTTCAAAACTCACTTATTACTTTGTGTAATATCCACATTGAAATGAACTCTTGGAATTACAGCAATCAAATTCGCACATTTATCCGCAAAATTAAATACTTATTAAATAAACTTAACAACATTATAAAACAACTCAACATTTTTTTACTCTGTTGTAATTTTTAGTTAATTTTCTTTTCATCATAAATTTACTTAAAACCTAATTTTACAATTTACAAACATATAGCGAGAGCGGATACGGTTGTCTGTTCACGGCTTAGTCATACCTAAAGACGACTCTGCATCTACTAGAAACAGTCTATGCCGATATTCTCCTATTGTACAACGGTCGTGTTTGAACGTAAATAGCTTGAGTGTCCACTGCAGGCTCCCCTCTACAGTTCCCCTTTGTGTGCACAATACACCCCGCAAACTACCTTAAACCAAGCAATCACACATAATTATTAGGTAGTATAGTTCCGGTGAATACTGTTCAATTAGGAAATGACTAAGTAGTTCGACACTAATTGGAACAGATAATAGTGTTTGTGGGTGGCACTTGGGCGTAATCATCGCCTTGACTACTGTAATTTCATGGAGTCAATCAGGAGATTAAATTACAGAATTCAATGTAAATTTGAATACACAATAATGAGAGGACAAAATTTCACGAATTATTACGTCTTTAATGACTTCAAGGAGCATTAAGCCAAATTTGAAGAAAATCAAACAAGGCGTTTAGCTGTGTGTTTCCCTATTTCGCCTATTTCAATTGTGAATTTATTCTTAGGTTGAATTACATGAGAAGGCAATTTGATTTTGTGTATCAAAAGTGTCCTTATATAGAAAAGGTTTCCAGAATGAATAATAAGCATCCAGCTCCAAACACTACTAATACTCGAGAAAATAAACACACTTAATACTCCACTCCGCCTCTCAATCGTAGAAAAATGACAAGTTTTCGTTTCCCTTTCCTTTAGGGTGACTCGCCGAGAGCTGTCTTATCAAGTTCTCCTCCGCCCACAATGATACCGTCTCCCACCAATGCTAAAAATAGAATTCTCCTGAACAAAGACACTCCTCATTGGACTCGTTCGCGAGAGTCTCGGTCGGGCGTGCGTCTCTTTAAGGGCGGGGTGGGAGGCTGGGGAGGCAGGGATGGGGGACTGGAGCAGTCGGAAATTGCGGCGTGGGCCCTCGCAGGGAGATGAAGTGCCCCCCTTTGCCTCCTCCCCCCATCCCCCCCTCCACGGACCCAGGTCGCTTCGACCTCGCTGCCGCTCGCTGGGACTCAATATTCAGCTGAATGCTGCGGGTGAACGTGGTACCACAGTGCTATGCTGCCGTCAAGTAAAGTTGGAAATTTCCGAGAGAATGTTCCGGTTTTATTGAGGAATTCAGTAAATACTGAAGTGTATTTTGACAGTAGACGACACTTTTATGCAATATGATAAGGACATGACGACGCTAAGGGTGCCGTTAATATTGCTATCCTGTTAATTTTACTAATTAGACATCGCTCCGTGATGTCGGTAAACGAACATAGCTGTAAGTGTGTTCTGTGTATGTGTGTGCAAGGGTAGAGAAGAAAAGTAGGAGGAAAGAAAGATCGCGCGCGATCAGTGTCCCTGGTACTGCCCCGGCATTCGCTTGGTTTTGATCGAGAAACCCCGAAAAGTTTCCTAATCAGAGCAGTCGGTCACCTGAATTCTCCTCCAGACTGCGGCTGGAATTCCACCTGGCTGTGTAGCGAGTGAGGAAAATTTGCCTCCATCGGGATTCCTGGTCAGAGACCCTGCCGTGGCAACGGTTGCTGCCTGAGCCGTCGGCCACTTCGATACACATTTACTAATATTATTGATATAACTGCAGAGCTCGTGTAATACTCTGCGGTCGCAACAGCTGTTGCCATGAGACATCTCATCCTATCAAAGAGAGTGGAACTTCGAGCATTTAACTGCGGTCTTCCTTATTCCTCTGTCGTGCTCACGATTTCAGAGAACGATAGAGACATCCCCCCCACCTTCCTGAGAGAACGAGGGGCACGTGTTTCTCCGATGCCTTTTGCTCTGTTGGCGTTCGAAGCACGTGTTGCCTAAAGGGCAGAACGTGCGATCTCATCCACAATGGGAACGTCCACATTCGTTTGGCGACATGTTGTACATCTATTGTGTTAACCTAATTCGATTTTGGTTGGTTCAAAATATTGAATGTTTTGAAGAAACCTTGTTTTTAGTAAAATTCTTTTGCGAGAAGTTAAGCATGAGTGTAAGAGACGTTTGTTTAATTCAAATTTTCAAACATTGCGTTCACAAGTTCGAATCTTTTTCAAATCTAATATTACGTATTTAACATACTAAAATACCAAATATTTATCGAACGAACGTATCAACAATAAGTGGACATGATCAACAAAGTTAAAATTATTTAAAATTTGGCTGAAAATACTAGAGTTATAGGTGAAGTAGCTGAAATGTTTTACACCAACTGTAATTATCTTAGAATGTCTGGTGCGCTTGAAATTTTCTGAAGTCAAACTTTCGAACTTATTACTAACATGTCCACACAAGAGAATAAAATCGACCCTTTCCAAATTTCAATTTGAATTATTATAACTATTTAAAAAATTCTAGTTTTCATCTCCGATGACATCTAAGATATCAATTAAAGTAACATTGAATTCTTGCCATGTGGTGTACATCAAATTCATTTCAATCAATACTTATTCATAAAATGTGCTAGGTAATTTTATTCATAACATTTGTTGGGCAATCTAAACTTTCGAATTCTCGTTGTGGAGTTTGAATTTAAGGGTGCAATGAGTAATAAATACTATCATTCAAAATTAATTGAAACTCTAATAACCCTCAATAAGAAAGAACACCGTTTGCAAAATATAGTTATAGATTGGTTCGATCAAGTCGCCAAAGTATGATATTGTGTTCTAAAAATTTGGAATTTATGATGATCTTTATGAGAGTTTGTCAGTGAATCTATGTTGTCAGAATAGCAGTGTTTTGAAGACCTGTATATGCTTATATTCTAGGTACTTCTATCAGGATTTTGGATTCATTTCTGACAGAAACTTTCCCCCGTAATGAAGTCTTATCAATCGTGACTTTGATCGGTGCGAAGAAAAAATATGTAACCCTTGGAAATGAAAACACCTTGGCAATATTAATGGTGGTGCATGAAAATAATCAAAGAAATCCCTACAATCAATGATCTTGCGTGGTTGACACACACACTGGATAAATACTTTATTAAAGTTAAATAAACAACATGTTAAACAACTAAAATTTTGAAACATAATCAGATGAGCAGTTTTTTATATCAGATTTTATATTAGATGAGTAGTTTTTTATCTTTGCTGGTTGTGTGACGGTGAATCAAGAATCAAATAATTGACAACTAGTAGTAGGTTCTTGTTTCTACGCCACAGATTCGATGACAGATGGTCCATCAATAGAATATCGCTTTTGTGATCTTCGTAAAAATCGTTGGGAAAGGCGACAATAATCTCCTCTCTGACGCAACGACTTCCCGGGTGATTTTATTGAAAAGCACGATGACAAATCTTGCATCACTTTACGACAACACAAGGCGCTGGTGAACAGCCCCAACTGAACCGCGTAGCTGGGAGGGGCCATGATTTGCGACACCGGCAACTTGGAGGGCCCGCACAAAGAGCTGCTCTCGTTTCCCCCTCATCTGCGTCTTTCCCCAGCGCGGGGGATTTTTCTTTGACTGCGACAGGCCGTAACAGTGCAGGCGACGTTCCAATGGAGAGACCTTTGCAGACCGCTGGAGCCGTAATGGACGGACGGTTGCGTTTGACTCCAAGAAAGGAGCTGCCGGGCGACAGAATGCAATATTACTACCAAGTGGTCAGTTGGCAAGTTCAGAAAACTGATTTTTTTCTGTACAGTTTTGAAGTGTATTATTGATTATTAAGGGCCTCTTCACACGGCGACACTCAGAAGCGCTTCCGATTGGCGCGTCTGCTGGCAAAGCATTGTATTATATGGAGGTATACAGCCAAGCGGCTTAGTTGCGCTGCTGTTACGAACTCCTGCCACCAGCAGCTCAGCGTCAGCGCCACCGCCAACAGAACACAGTTCTAAATTGCAGCCTTCACACTAGAACACTTGGACGCTGCCTTTCGGCCGCTGGAGCCCACAGCAGAGTGGTTCAGGAATCCTTCCTCTTTCGAGGTCAGTGGGAGCGGCTGCGGGGGGAGGGGTCTCCGGCTTCTCGGTTGCGCCACCGAGTGGCTCCGTGTGAAGGCAGCCTTCTCTCTCTTTGCACCACCTCGTGCGGTGTGACTCATAAATCCTATCTCTCTCGTGATCTGTGGGGCTCAGCGGGCGCTGTGTATGAAGGGCTTTGCCGCTTCTCGGTGGGGCCACCGAGTGGCTCCGTGTGAAGGCTGCCTTCCTCTCTCGTGGTCAGTGGCGGTCGGCGGTGGCTGCGTGTGAAGGGCTCTGCTGCTTCGTGGTGGCGCCACCGTGTGGCTCCGTGTGAAGGCTGGCTTCCTCTCCCTTGGTCAGTTGCGAGTGGCGGTGGCTGCGTGTGAAGGGCTCTGCTGCTTCGTGGTGGCGCCACCGTGTGGCTCCGTGTGAAGGCTGGCTTCCTCTCTCTTGGTCAGTTGCGAGTGGCGGTGGCTGCGTGTGAAGAGCTCTTCCGCTTCGTGGTAGCGCCTCCGAGTGGCTCAATATGAAGGCAGCCAAAGAATACGCTCTATTGGATGTTGCTCAACTGGATGTTGCCTCCTATTTCCTGCTCCACTACAGACCCAAGATGGAAACATTTGAAGAACTCTCATATGAGATTCGAATTCAAACTGGAGTAGTTGGCTCCTTCTACCCTTACTAAGTCCAGTTCAGTCACAGAGCTGGAGACAGTATTCAGGTTTCATGTAGCAGTTCTGAAAGAAAATGCACGAATTCTAAGTTTGTGTCTAAGAGATAGATGCCATTGAATATGGCAATATCTTGACATGTAAACTCATTATCTACTTTGTATGTTATATTTTCTGTTCGCTACCTCTTCTACGTTCAATCTGCGTCGTCTTCCCATCACCAAATGGCCAAGCACATAAATCGCGTTACCTGCAACACACGTAAACGTAGCAGTTATTTCGCGTTGCCGATACGTACAGAGAACATGAAAAAATACTGTGAATAAAATATGATATTGGAAGGTATTCGCGTCATCGATTCTCGCCTGTACCGCTTTCTTATTTTTTCCTCTCTTTCGAGTCTGAAATATAGATTCATATATTGCTCCCATCGCCTTCAACTTCCTCGGGCGCCACGTCCGCGGCCCTGCCAACTTCCCGGCACCCCCTGCCGCCCGCGCCGCCGCCTGCCGCCCCGCTCGTAGCCATTCCGCTCGTAACTTCCGCCCCAGCTGCCGCTCTCCTCCCTCACGTGCGCCGCCGCCCCGCCCTCGCGGCCCATCGCGCCGCTTCGGCCGCCCGCTGCATGAGGAACAGCCCGCGCCCCCGGAATGGCCTGCGGGAAAAAACACCGCCCGCCCGTCCCTTCCCGTGACCTGTGCCCGCTCTGCGTTCCAACGACGGTTGGCCCCGCACTTCTCTGCCCTGCCCACCGCTCCTCCTCGTTCTGCCCCCTCCCAGCCCGAACCACCCACACCCTGCACCCCCAGTACCACTCGGCGCTCCATCGACGGTTGGCCCCGCACTTCTCTGCTCTGCGCACCGCTCCTCACCCTCGCTTCGCCCCGCCCCACCTTCCCTCCAACCAGCCCCGACCCGGCTACGCCCTGCACCCCACCCATCACTACTCGGCGCTCCATTGCCGGTTGGCCCCGTAATTCTCTGCCCTGCTCACCGCTCCTCCCCGCCCTTCCTTCTCCCAGCCTGACCCGCCTATGCCCTGCCCCCCCCATCACCGCTCGGCGCTCCATCGACGGTCGGCCCCGCAATTTTCTGCCCTGCCCGCCGCTTCTCACCCCCGCCTCCTCCCGCCTCGCCCTCCCCCCACCTCGCCCTCCCCCCAACCAGCCCCAACCCACCTACGCCCTGCATCCCCCTAGCACCACTCGGCGTTCCTTGGACGGTTGTCCCCGCACTTCCCTGCCCTGCCCACCGCTCCTCCCCGCCCCGCCCTCCCCTCCCTGCCCCCTCCCAGCCCCGACCCACCTACGCCCTGCACCCCACCCAGCACCACTCTGCGTTCCATCGACGGTTGGCCCCGCACTCCACCGACCGCTCCGCCCCACCCCACCCCTGCCCCACCGGCACCAATCGGCGTTCCATCGACTTCTGCTCTCATGGCGGTGACTGTGGCCCCGCACTTCTCCGACCTTACGACCGCTCCTCACCGCCCCGCTCCACTCCCTGCACTGCTGCGCCGTCCCTGGCTGGCAGGCTGGGTGTGCTCCGTCCCGCACTACACCGCACTGCCCCGCTCTCCTCTCGTGCTGTGCCAAGCAGTGACTCTCTGTAGCATATCCGAAAGGGAGGGGAAAAAGTCATCTAAATTAACCCGTTTCCTTTCAATGAATCGGTCTAACTTGGTAGATATAATACTCTAACGTGTCTCTATCATCTACCTGGCAAGTCGATATAATACACACATTTTGTCTCTATCATGTCATTTCGATTTTTCAGAACTATTTCATTTTTTTGCAACATAAGCAACACTTATTCTTTCGGTCAGCGAAATGCTTTATCAATACTCTTCGTTCTTATATTACAATTTACCAAGGGAGAGTTGTTTTATAAATTTATCTTCTTCAGCAAGCGTTGGTAGAACTTCATTGCTCACGATCGCCCTCTCGAATTTCCTATCTATTTTGCACGTCCTAAAGAGTTGGTAGCACTGCATCACAACAGTTCGATGTATTTTTTGTATTAATTCTATCATAGTTGGCAACACTGCATCATCCAGTTCTTCAAATTTCCTTTCTATGTTTCTATGTTTTCTTTCTGTTCTATGTTTGTTCTTTTATCTTAAAGGCCTAGTAGCACGGCGTCAGCTCAACACTTCCCATCGAATTTTGTCGATTTCCTTCTTTCTATTTTGTCCTCTTTTCTGAAACGAAGGTCGCACCGAGCCACCCCAGCAGACCGTTCCGACGTGTTTTCTTTCCTTTTTGTCCTCCTCCCCGAAAGGTTGGAGCACTGCTCGCCACCCCAAACCCGACCCGACCCGACCCGACTCGGCCGGGCGCCGCGGCGGCGCTTGAATTCCGAGTGCTGCATAAAGCCTCCCGTGGAAGCGCTTTGAATCCTAATGGACGCGATTTCTTCCCCTGGGAGACGGCCCGCCCTCGCCGGGATTTTAACGCCAGTGGCGCCCCAAGAAGAAGAAAGAAAGCGCTTCATACACATGCACCCGCCCGCTCGCAGATAAGTGGCATAAAGCATTTTATGCTGCTGATAAAGGCAATATGCTCCAAGTCGACGCTGAGGATTCTGCGCCATGAAGAAGAGGGAGAAAAAAATGTCATTTCGTGGAGACGATTATTGCTCGGAGCCTCCTCTGCAATGCTCTGAGGATATGAAGCTATTGAAGTGACAGCTGGTCGCGTTATTGTCGATTTCGGAGACGTAGTTATACTCTTCCATGGCGTAGTATTAGAGGCCAACATTCTTCATTCGAAATGAGAGAGGGGGACATATTCAGTGTAGTTACGGTGAAAATTGTGGAGGAAAATAGGTAACATGAGATAAAGAGAAAGACGAAATATTTGGAGGAATGAGACAAAGAGGTAGTATGGAACAAATACATTTCGGGAACCATTTAAACTTCCTAGATTCCCTATGCTATTATGTTTTGAAATCGATATCCAGAAGGGAAATTTTACACTGACATAACTAAGATAGTATTCCTTTCTTGGCAAATACATATTCCGTAATCACGTACTACGTACTTACTACTGAAATTCAAAGTGAGGAACATATATTAATTCGCTAAGGAAAGATTTAAATCATTTAAAAGAAACCACCACCAAAAGACCTCGTAAGTGTGCTATAGCTGGAGAGAGAAATACTTTCCAATCCTGCATTAAACAGATTTAAGACGAAAAATCAAAACTCGCAGATTAGGATAAAAGGAAGAGAGCATACACACACACACACACACACACACACACACACACACACACACACAGCTTGCAACACACATTACACAGCAACGCGCGTTCCTATCGCGCGTTGTAATCGCCTGAAACGATATGCCCTAGGCCTTCAACATCAGGTTGTTCGTAGAGGGACAAGAAAACGTTGTGCAAAGTCATCGTATTTCAGGAAGGAGCTATTTTCAGTTTCAAAACAATTATTTACTAAATTCGGAAAGTTTCTGACTAACATTGTCTTACATCTAACTTATGAGTCGCAGAGTACGTAAGCATTCATATCTTTGTACTGAACCCGTGAACGTTCCTTCACGAGTTTTTTCGATTCCTGCCAAATTGGGCCAAACTTTACAGGCGCTAGGGCCAAACCATTCTGTCTTTGTACTTTTTGAGTTCTCATGGACGTAAGAATAGCTCAGGGCTCCTAAACCTGACAAAATGCGAGGGTCGCTAATAATATTAAAATATTGAACATGTACAATGAAAATTAATGTGAAAAGGAACTGAAATATTTGCAATAATAAAATGAGTCATAACGTATTTTTACATATTATAAATTAATAAAAAAATATTTAAAATATTTTGCGAGACGCATATTTAGCAGGGTCTCTAAACATGACCATGTACTCATCTACTCTTGTATGCTCTTTTACATTCCTAAGAGTAGAATTTTCTTCTAGGTACGTCTAAAACTATAACTACGATTGTAAACATGATAATTTATTTATGGAATAGAAAAAACTACGAAAGTCAAATTGACCACTCAAAATAGCATTACAAGGGAGCTCAAATTCACAATTTGTCGAAGTCAGCTAGATAGGGCGTTTCTCTTTGAGCAGGACGTCTGTTTACGTAAGAGCTTTTTATGTATTTTCAATTACCTTTCGCGGCGGCTGTTTATAACCCGAGGAGAAAATAAGCTTCGAGCTCCGTCCCCCAGGAATTACTGTTGCAAGTCGTCCAAGATGGTTGAATTGAAAAAAGGGAGGTAGGAAGTATTGCCTTCATAAGTCTCGGACCACTCGATACCCAAGATTCTCTGACGTTGAGGGGATCTTGCGGCGGCGATGGCGGCGATGGTAACGGTTAGCGTATTGGCTGTTCCAAGTTCCTAAATTCCCAACCCATGTTCGCGGGTTCAAACCAGAGGTTCAAATCAGATCGAAGCCGTGGATTTTTAAGGGCTAAAACATCCTTCGTACGCCTTCCTTCGGAGGGGAAGTAAAGCCGGCTGTCCCATGTTAGTAGATTTACTGCATGTAAAAGATCCTCAAACCTAAATGAAACCTCTCAGCTAAATTAAAATTGCTTGTTTCGTCGCCCAAGTAATACCTTCTTTCTCTCCTAGTAGGTGAAAGGAGCGTAGCGAAATTTGCGTGGTCAGACGGAAGGGCAGGCCTCATGGCCTGAGTCTCGCCACGTAAGGCATTCATTCATTCATTCATAATCTCTGGGGCGAAAATATTAGCCGGGTTGGAAATGTGATTCACTTTCCTTTGAGAATGTTTTCCATACTGTAACTGCCTTAGTTTTCCGAAAATTTGTAGCAATTATAACTTTTTTAATTTTATTTATTTCTTCTCAACTTCTAAGAACAAGGGATATCCAGGTTAATATAGGACCCTTTGATTTTGAACTTCATTACGACGCCACTATAACGTCTTAAGTGTATATATGGCATTACATTCTACTATTTAAATGAGTGATGTTGAATACAAACTTCTTTAAAATATTATAATTATTTAATAGTACTCCTACTGATGTAAAAAATGAATCTCAAAAGCCGGATATGATGCAATACGGCATAATTCTCAAGCGAAAGGAAAAATGGATTAGAATAATCATGTAACCTGAATAGATATTGGTTGGTTTATTAAAATAGTCAGAGACCTCGATAGAGTGGCATGACCCTGATAGTACCAAGACGAAAAGGCGTGAAAACTGATTTTTATCTTCCCCAAACTAATATTGAAAATGTGAATAAAAATAGCTTTTCGCACATAAAAAACACGACCACTACCCCAATATACTCGACCGTTCTTGCAATTCTCCTCAAATTTACACAATATTTGGATTGACCTGGATGACTGAGGGGGCTAAGAAAGAGTCCCGACTCATCTCTTCGATCCGAAGGGTCGCGGGTTCGAGTCCCGCCTTGGGCAGGGTTTTTTTGTCCCTTGGCTTTGTTTGCGTTGTCGCGGAGGGCCTCGCGTTCTGCTGACCCCAGATCAGAGAAGGCCACAAGTGTGTTGGTCTAGCGCATGATCGAATATGCGTCCCATCGGGACGTAAAGGGTAACCGACTGTTGGCTGGATAAAAGCCCTAGAAAGAAAGAAAAAACATTTGGATTGTAAAAGCACTTTACCCTCGCGCGCGTGTGCACGAAAGGACTGCAAAAGGTCCACTCGCGTTCTCGTGGTGGTTATGCACCGTCGTTTGTCAAGACGATCGCGCGTTACGGCGGGAGAGTCTTGTGCCTTACGGAGTCTCTCGCCTGAACGCCGCACCGTACGTGATCTGCATTGCGCGTGGCCGCTTGCACTTGGTGACGAATGCAAAGCCGCTTCGACAAAACGCTCCTTTCACCCCCGGGAGAGGAGACACTCCCTCGTCGCTTTGTGACCGCCCCAGCAGCCGCACCGGGAGCGGTAGCTCAGTGCATCAATTGATGTCACAGCAGCGCCTCTGACCGGGAGGTTCTAGGTTACACTCCCCACAGCGGCAGGATATTCGACACTAGATCTTCGGCTAGGTCGAATTCAATCGCGGTCTGGAGGAGAATCCGAATGGCCGGCTGCTCTGATCGATAGTTTCCGTGGTTTCTCCCATCAACACCAGGAGAATGCCGGAGCAGTGCCCTACCAAACGGGCCACGGACCGCGCGTGATCTGTCCTTCCTCTTCCTTGTCCTATCCTCTCCCCTTACACACACACTTACACTAACATACAGTACACTACCACATATTCCAAGAGACCGGTCGGGGTCTTAGAGCTTGTCTCAGCTGGGGTGGTACCTCGATGGTGGGAGAGTTCTGGTTAGGGGGATACCCCACTAGCTGACGGTAGGTCAGCGCCGGATCTCTCCATTCAGCGAGTGAAGATCCTCGCCATCTCCCGAGAGAAAAAAGCATGCACTACACTAACGGGACTAATGACCAAAGCAGTTGACGCCCCACGAAACACGAAAAAACAAACCAAACCAAACTTTACAGACACACTTACGAGCACTACACTACCACAAATGTCGGGAGACCAGTCTGGAAACTTAGAGCTTGTCCCGGCTGGGGCGGTGCCTCGCTGATGGGAGATACTTGCTAGGGGAGAACCCCGCTAGCTGATGTGTAGGAACGCACCGGATCTCGCCATCCAGCGGGGGAAGATCACCGCCACCTGCAGCGATAAAGATGTGCACTACATTTACGGCACTAAAGACTTGAGCAACTGAGGCGCCCAGAAACACCAAATAATCAATCAATCCGAAGTGTCATGTGGCGTCGTGTGGGAATCGCTGCTCCAAGAGAATGCAACAGGAGAAGCGGCTTCGCTGCCCGATGTGCCGCAGAGTGAGCTGAGAAGCCTCGTGCAACGACGTGCGCTATCGCGTTTCCGCTCTCGCGACCTCCTCCCTCTTCGCCCTTTTGTCTTGCGCACCCCGCCCCCTCCCGCTGGCGCCCACGCACCCCTCGCTTCCATCGCCACCGCGTCCGCGCCAACCCCCATCGCCCTCACCGCCCACAGCATCACCCTTGACGATCCACCCGCCTCCGGTAACCTCACCTGACTCACTTGTCGCAGCCGCTTCTCCCATCGTCCCCGCCCGTACCTATCCAGACAGACTGCCTCTCTTCGCCGCCCGACCACCGCCAAGCCACCCCCAACGCCCACATCCTGTCATCCCTGCCGTCCCAACCGCTCCCGCTTCCCTCGTACCGGGAGTGGTAGCTCAGTGCATCAACTGATGTCACTACAGCGCCTCTGACCGGGAGGTCCTAAGTTCCCACTCCCCACGGCGGCAGGATTTTCGACACTAGCTTTTCAGCTAGGTCGAATGCAGTCGCTGTGTGGAGGTGAATTCTAGCGACCGGCTGCTCTGTTCGGTAGTTTTCCGTGGCTTCTCCGATCAACACCAGGCGAATGCCGGAGCAGTACCCTACCAAACGGGCCACGGAGCGTGCGCGATCTGTCCTTCCTCTTCCTTGTCCTATCCTCTCCCCTTACACACACACTAACTCGCACTACACTCCCATATATTCCGGGAGACCGGTCGGGAACTTAGAGCTTGTCCCGGCTGGGGCGGTGCCCCGCTGGTGGGAGAGTCCTGGTTAGGGGGAAACCTTACTATTGTGCTGGCCAGCTAAAAAGCCGAACTAACGGGACAACTTTTGAAAAATATCACTGTCGGATGAGAACATACATTTATACTCGATTTAGGGTAGTTTCGTTTCGTTTTATGTTGGCAAAAGTTGTTGCCAACCGTCACACAAATACCCTGTATATATTACTATCAAGCGGTAGGGACATTTTGTAAAATTTAAGTTTGCAATGAAACAATGACTACTTCCGTAGATTTCGCCAACATTCAAAGCCATACAAGTGAAGTTGTGTTAGTTTACGAGTGTTGCTAAAGATTTGCATTTTGCGTTTTGGTGCTCTTCGTTCTTTGCGTTTTATCGTTCAATTTATTTATTTAGTAGTACTAGGCGTTTTTGAGTTTTATTTATTATTTTCCAATTGTTTTCTTTAGTAATAAAAATAAAGTTAATTGAAATAGTTATTGTAGTTCATTATTTGTTGTTGTTAAGTGTCCCTTTAGTATTTCTTGTTTTAGATTAATTATATTTATTATTATTATTTTTTCTGAATTCATTTTAATTATAACTGAAAAATAATGGATAGCCCAACAACATCCGAGTCTATACTTAATTTTGAACCTTTGAAGATAACACGTATTCAAAGTTCTCTTCAAAAGGGAATTATCAATTTATTTTGTGGACTGTGGAAGGAAGCAGTGGAAGAAAAGGTCAATGTTACCCACTCTTGTTTAATAACGCGAGTGGCAAAATTATTACAGGTAAGATTGATTTTTCTTTTCTTTTCTACATCTTATCTTTTAAAACTTACAAGTGTAATTTTCTTAGTTAAAATTGGGATGAGTATAGTTGTTAATTATCTTTACCATTACTCATGTATTAATCGTAATAAATCTAATTTTCTTTTTTTCAAGATGTTGTGTGTTTGCAGGTGGGTGTAAAGTCAGTTGATAGTATTATCAACAAATATAAAAAACAAGAAGCTCTGACCACACCCAAAAAGACCCGTAAAAGATCCCGTCCAATCACAGATATTAACAATTTCACTAAGGATGCAATTGCCAATAAATTTTATTGTAGTTTGAATTCAGGTAATCAATTAGGCTTTTTAATTAGTTTGTTAGTATACAGTTTTATTAATATAAACAATGATCATTTTGTGTTGTTTTATGTATTATTTAACAAGTACCAAGGATTATATTTTATGTAGGTTGTGGTAGAAACCTGTACACAGAGATTGTGGGAGATGAAACGTTAAATTTTGAAGGCTCTCAGACCTCCCTAAAGCGAATAGTGAAGAACATGGGTTTTACTTAGGGAAAGGGAGACAAGTATGCCCATGTGAGAGAGAATGAAATTATAATTTTTAAAAGAGAGTGCTTCCTGAGGAATTACTATAGAAATACAAACTCCAACACACCAAAGGCAGTAATTAATTATTATTATTATTATTATTATTATTATTATTATTATTATTATTATTATTATTATTATTATTATTATTATTATTATTATTAATAATAATAGGGAGTGCATATCTATGATTTTGCATATTTTTGTCTATTGCTTCAGGGCATAGCTAAATGAAATTCCTTGACATGTGGTTAGAATTGGATGCTATGTAGATTAATATGTTAGTGCAATTTGGCAAATTTTTCCTGTTGGTGCATATTCATATAATAATAAGAGAATATTTTTATGCTCCTATATTTATTTTGTTTAAAGAGAGACTTATCTCTAAACCATTCCTTGTTGTCATAGAATCTATTTATTTGGGAGCAGTCATTGATTAGAAAAAGCTTGTCACACTTTGTGTTTTTTCTTTTCTATAGACAATAAAATACTTGTGCAAATGTAGGATATTTCTTGATATACCAAGCAGAAATTTTTATACCAAGCAGAAAAAATGAAACAAGACAAACAATGTCCTTAATGAAGGTGCATAATTACTTCAATTATTTCTCCTGAGAAGTGAGCTAGGTTATATTATGTTTGCACAAAAATACATCTTTTCATTCCAAGTATCACATGAAATGAAATATTGTTATTTTTAATTGCATATTTCAGAATTTTTAGGTCATAGATGCATATTTCAAGATTTTTAGGACATAAAAATCATCTCTCTAATTATTATAATTCTTAGTTTTCACAGATGTACTTGTCTTGTATATCTAAATGTATTTGTAAATAGTCTTGTCAACATTGTTTCAGTTTTTTGTAGCTTGTTTGTATCCTTATTTGATTAGTAGCATTTGTGACATTACTTGTAATACTGGTTTTGGGCAAGTAGCACCGCATCTCTCTGTAAATTCCACATGCATTTTGAATTTCCTTGGCACAATACTCTAATTTTAATGTTGAAAATAACCGTTGTCTTACCTTGAATTTTTTTCACAGCAAGAAAGTGTATTTAACTGGCAATAAATAAACAATATATTAATCTTGTACTGCTTGGCTGCCTATTGGGAATTATTTGGCATGAATTTGTAATGGAAACTGAAGTATAATATACTTTTGATTTGAATTATTTAACAAGCAATGAGGGTTTACTGTGTAATAACTGCATGTTCAGGGAGAAGCTTATAGTAATGTAGTCACAATAAGAGAGTAGATTCAATATTATTGTGCAACTATATATTTAATGTGCCATTTATATTGATTGTGTACATTCCTGTTTAAATAAACATCTTTAAAAAAATCAAAAAGTCATATTTATTACCATTTATCCCAATCTTATGAATCACACCTATTGAAATGGTGAAAAAATGGGTAAAGAGAGAGACTGTCTCTGGTAACAATGGATAAGTTATTGAAGACTTACTTATACTAATGATGATATTCATTATTTTTTTTGAACTTATTTTTAAAAGCTAATGAATAATTGAACAAATAAATCAAATGGATGCATTTGCATTGATATTGACATAACTGGACTGTTAGGAACAATTCATTAGATCACTTAAAAACTACCATGTATATCACGTTAATTAACTTCAATAATTGTGGTATTTATTTGCGTTCAATAAAACTCATTACTACCAGTTCAAAACGTGAAGGAACTGTTGACACACATCTCAAAAGCATTAATAACATAGAAGTATGACCGCAGATAACTTTTGAGGTTGTATTTTTCATTTGCACTTGACACTTTTTAACACTTCTTAAGCTTGCAAAAGTTGATAATTCTTACTTAACTTAATAATTATTCACAGAGTTAATATTCGTTTATAGATGAACATCTCTTTTTAATTCTACCGAAAAACGAATCATGTATTATTGAACAGTGGACAAGACTCGAGACCGCGCGAGGATTGTGAATGACAACAAACAAAACAAAAGCGAGAGACTTGATCAGAGTTATAGTTTCATAAGTTGGCTATTCCGACAGGAAATCTTTCAAGCTGCCATATTGCGAATTTAGTGCGGCCTAATACACGGCCTGGAGTATATCTACGAGACGCTTCAAGAGTCTAGAAAGGAAAACATTCCTCTTAATGTGCAAATAATTAACAACGTAAAGAAGACCCTTCAGTACATGCTCTTATAACACATTTCCTTTTGTATTTAATTGACTTTTTATTGTATTTAATAAGTTTAAATGCGATAATATATAGAATTGGATATTTATGAAAATTAAGCACAAGTCAGTTCATAAAGGGCACAATTCACTGAACATTACTAATTATTTTCAGAGTAATCATGCACAACAAATAGTTATTAATATATTCCAAATTTATCAAAATTAGCGTATTAAACATTTCTCCAAATTTTAAAACTCCTCCGATATCACGTAAGAATATTTTTGTCTTTCCTCCAAAAAATGTGTCATTGACTCATACTCTTTACGAAATCACATATTCATATATATTACTCTGTACAAGATGTAATATTAGTATTTGCTCCATGAATGGAGAATGATCCCAATTGAATGGAGTCTGCATCGCAGAGGCAATGGTAAACGCTAAACAACCTTTTTGTTAAGAAGAATTAAGATAATTTATTTGCTGAAAAATTACAAATTACGAACGAATTACAAACTTATTGAATCTTCACTTCTTGATTCGAATCTATTAAATAATAAACACATTTCAAGTGAATACCAATAATTGAATGTGAAAATACAACAGAACTACGGAAACAAATTCAGTTATGTATAGTCCACGTACTGATTCTGTCTATTTAATTTCAGTTTACTTAATCACGTAGCTATCGAGTTTATAAGGTCGTAATGAACAACGTTCAGAAGAGTTTTAGCATGCGACATTGAGTAATGCATTATAACAAAAGAAGCATTTCAAACACTGAACAAGGAAGTTGCATAATATATCAAAGAGTGTAGACTAAGTATAGACATTTAAACCACAATACGAGACAAGAGTATAACAAATCTACATTGTGCACGGAGTTTTAAATTTATGGCCCACCGCCATGAGCACGCAATCTGGAATTTTGAATCGGCTTTTCTTGAGAATGTAAGGAATATATTAAAACAACGTTTATGAGCATGACATAACCTAACCCGAAGGTATGATTTCAAATTCTTTTTCGCAAACTTCTTATCCGTCACCCCTCCAACATTTTCCATTAATTATTGCCAGCGTTGTGGAGTTGGTAAGGAATAACTGTAACTGCCTTACATACGGGAATCGTTTTATTAGAGTTGGTAAAATACCTTTCCTGTTTTTAGGTGGCCATTTTGCCGTTTGTAAGATGACCGTAGAGATTCCTACAGGCGTGCACTATTTATGAAGGTATAAGGTCGTACGTTAGACCTAAGATAAGACGTTATGACTTCAAGGTCCGTCACGTGTCTGTTAGTGCATAACGTCGCTACCTTACGCTTGGCACTAAAACTCCCTTATATCTCGTGGCGGCGCTCTCGTTTCACTGTGTCATGCTTGAAAACGACTATTGTGAGTGAATTATTTGAATTGATAAATGAATAACATTCCGCACTCACAGGTTCGAGGAACTCGTTTACTTGCGCACGATGTTTTCATGCCCTTGCCTGAAATAACCCAAATAAGACGGAAACAATACAAAATATTTTGAAATCTATGAGAGACGATGGTGTTTTCATTGCGAACTAGAGAAAGCGTAATATGTGAACTAAAGCAATGTGGAATATCGTGAAAACCTACGATCATATCATTTCAATACTTCCTAGAGAACGTAGTTTTAAAGGTTAATAACAGAGAAGCAAGTAATCCGGAAAAAATTGCAAATCTTTTCAACCAACACTTTTCTAGAATTGCGGCTGATCTCCGGAAGAGAATAAAACCACAAAATTCGACATCATGTTTAGTACGCTTTCCAAAAAAATGTCGACACGATGTTTATGGCATTTCCGGAACTTCTTCCAATGAAATCCTCTGAATAAATATAGAATAGAATAGTCCATAGAATAAAAAATGACTTTTCGTCTGGTTTGGATGAATTTCCGGATTGTCAATTAAAAACTTGTGCACCTGCCTTTATACATCCGTTAACTCGCATTTCAAATGCTTCATTATGCACAGAAATATTTCCAGATATTTTTCAAAACGGCAGAAATTAAGCCACTTTTTAAAAAAGGAACAAAAATGAAATTCAAAATTACCGGAGAATTTATATTTCGTCAGTTTTCTCAAAAATATTAGAGAGGCTTTTCTATACGCGATTGGAAACTCTTCTCAGGACAAAAAGAAGAGTTTTCAACTTCTCAAACGGTTTTCGAAAATTAATATCTACGGTAACTGCCATTTTTCATTCCTTAAATATGTTGCTTCATCAGTGGATCAAAATGAAGCACCTATTAAAATACTTTTAGAGCTTTCGAAAGCTTTTGACGTTACTGTACAACGACATCTTGCTGGGAAGGGATTCTCAAACTCAAGAAAGCGTGCGCAGATGATTTTCTCCTCCATGCGTCACATACAGTTTTTGACTGTTTTTGACTAAATAAATAAATAGATCTTCCCTCGCTGGATGGTGAGAAAGGGCGCCGACCTACCGTCGGCTGGCGGGTTTTCCCCCACCAGGTATTTTCCACCAGCCGTGCACCGCCCCAGCCGGGACAAGCTGTAACCTCCCGACCAGTCACCCCGCATCTGCGGTAGTATAGTGTATGTAAGTGTGTGTGTATGTAAGTAAGGGGTAGTATAGGACAATGAATGGGAGAGAGGGATCGCGCGCGGTCCGTGACCCGAGAAACCACGGAAAACTATCGATCTGAGCAGCCGAATTCTCCTCCAGACAGCGGCAGAATGCGACCCAACTATGTAGCTAATGCCAAAAATCCTTCCACCATCGGGACTCTCGGCCAGAGGCACTGCAGTGACTCTGTGCAACTTGTTATCTATTTGTTTATTATGAACAATCCTGATGCCCGGTAGCTACGCTCTCTCCCTACACCCTGAGTTTACTTTTCTACGGAATAATTAAAGGTATGATGAACGATTTCTTCAGTATTATATATTTCGCTTTCTCAGACGCCATCGAAGTTCATGTAAACCATATAACGTCGTGGTAACAAACACTAACTTTTGAATTATAGCTACCGCAGGAGATAGGAACAGAATGCATCGGCTCTCAGTAAACTTAAATATCACAAGGGTTCTCGAAAAGCCTTTCTCCAATGCAACGTTATATCTTCTGGACCCTCAGGCATTTTATATGCAATATCGGTAAAGAATAAAACTAAAAGTCTCATAAAACTAAAAATCTCAAGCCTAATATGAACATTGTTGATACGTTTTTTTCTGAAGATATAAATCAAAACAAATAATGTGAAAATTTCTTATTGTTTGTTTATTAAGCCAACTAAAAAAGGGAATATATATTTATTTTCATTAAAATCTTTCGAAAATTGGAAAAGTTCAACATTTTTTCGGAGTCTTGCTTATCTACAACTAAAATATTAAAGATAGAGATTTTGTCCTTAATTCAATTTGTTTCCTAAAGATAGATTTTAAATTAAGATCATGTACAATTTATTGGAAATTTGAGAACTTTTCGCCTAATTTTGCGTGAAAAACAAAGGAGAAAAATTTTGTTGGTTGGTTGGTTGGTTGGTGATTCCGGGCGCGTCAACAGCGTGAGTCATTAGTCCTGTAAGTGTAGTGCATGTTTTCCCTGGGGAGATAGTGATCTTCTCCCGCTGGATGCCGAGATCCAGCGCCGACCTACCGTCGGCTAGCGGTATTTCCCCCTAACTAGGCACCGCCCCAGCCGCGACAAGCTGTAAGCTTCCAACCGGTCTTCCGAAATATCTGGTAGTGTAGTGCATGTTAGTGTAAGTGTGTGTGTAAGGGGAGAGGTTAGGAGAAGGAAGAGGAAGGAAAGCGAGCGCCCGGTCCATGGCCCGTTTGTTAGAGTACTACTCCGGCATTCGCCTGGTGTTGATCGGAGAAACCACGGAAAATTACCGATCAGAGCAGCCTGCCGCTAGAATTCTCCTCCAGACAGCGACTGAATTCGACCTAGCTGAAAAGCTGGTGGTCAAAATCCTGCCGCCGCCAGGACTCGAAGCTAGGACGTCCCGGTTATAGGCACTGTAGTTCATGCACTGATCTACCACTCCTGGGGGGGGGGAGAAAGTCCATGCTATTTAGCACATTTACTTTAATTTATTATTATTATTATTATTATTATTACTTTTGTTTATGTTATTTCATATTTTAAACTTTTATTCATCTTTCAACTGTTTATAGTGAAAATGTTAGGAAAGGATTCTAGAGTTCAAGAAAACGAGTGCAGGTGTTACCTCTCCTTTTACGTCACATACAGTTTTTACTATTCTTTGACTAAATAAATCAATCAAATAAAGCTGAATACATAAATAATAATTAATGACACGAGAAAAGAAGAGACAATACGTCTGTAGAATAAAATACTTTCATATAATATTTGTACCAACAATGCTTTTTCTCAATATGTGCCAACTTATGACGTAAAATAAACAATAAAACCAAAGCGGGCATTTTATGTCAGAAAACAAGAATACAGAATCAGATATGTTCAGAACTACTTCGTAAAGTAAACTTTGGACTAAAAGAAGTAGAGCATCACTGTACAATCATACGGCAGTATTCGCCGGACATTGCCAACTATCATTAATATGTGGTCTGGTTTCCGAAAGAATCATTTTGACTATGTCTTTCCTATGATCAATTATATCAATATCAGCCAATCGCTGACATGCGTGGATTCCCACGTCAAAATCAAGACCAGAGTGAGTATAGACTTGAGGTACGTTATCTGTTCTATCAGAAGATTTTTTTTCATTTATTAATTTTTGAAGAATTTACATAGCTAAGTAAATATAACTATACATATGTATTTAGAGACTTATATGCTAACCTTAAATATAATCTTACATTCTATTACAAGGTGGAGGAAATCCCTTTTCGGGTCCTCAGTCTGGATCTAAATCAGCAAATGTTTTTAGGAATATGTAATACGGATATTTGTTTTTGATTCGTGTTTGGTAATTGGGGTTTTTGGCGAGTTTGAAAGGTGATAGGTCTGGGATTTGAGGTAGGTTATGATAAAAGTTGGTGGCCAGATATGAGATTGTTCAATTGGTTCGAAATTAAATTCGTTGTGAAGTTGGTTGTTAGTTATATACCAAGGGGCATGAGCAACTATTCTTAAAAAAATATTTTGCAGGACTTGTAGTTTATGGATGTTAGTTTTGGCAGAATTGATCCAAATTGGGCTGGCGTAGAAAATTAATGGTCTTAAAATTGTCTTGTAAATTACTATGGCTGATTTATAATGTATTGGACTGTTTCTGTAAATTAGAGGTCGTAGTTGTGCCAGTTTTATTTTAGCTTGGGTCTCTTAGGCATTTATATATTTTCCCAAAATTAACTTAGTATCAAGGTATAAGCCTAAATATTTTACAGGTTTATTGGGGAGTACCATTCTATTGATTTGTTATTTAGAGTGAGAGGGAGTGGGGGAGTGTGGGGTCTTAAAGTAAACATTTTAGCAGCGGTTTTGTTAGGATTTAGTTGGATTTCAAGTTCAGCAGCCCAGCTGGCTATCATATTTAAATACAGTTGTAAGTGGGTTCTTAACTCAGTGAGAGTTGTGCCAGAGGCAAATATGGCTGTGTCATCGGCAAATTGAGCGAGCATGATTTTATAAGTGTGGGTAGGTCAGCGACAGAGAGGTTGAATAATAGGGTGGGTGATAACGGAGACCCTAGGGAAGTCCAGCGTTTATTGTTCTTGAGTTAGATAAATGATTGTTAAAATTGACAGACAAAGTTCTATTGCTTAAGAAATTTATTATTATTATTATTATTATTATTATTATTATTATTATTATTATTATTATTATTATTATTATTATTATTATTGATTTTAAGTATTGTGGAGTGTCTGTTTGAATGAGTTTATATAAAAGAGCTTGGTGCCAAGTTCGGTCGAAAGCTTGTCTAATATCAATAAATGTAGCTATGGCGTGATGTTTGTTTTGAAAAGCGGAATAAATGAGCTCTGAAATTCTTAATAATTGGTGTAGCATTGAGATTCTTCCTGTAAATCCAAACTGAACTTTGAGGATAGCATTGGTTGAATGTAGGTGGTTTTTCAGTCTTCTCAATATGATTTTCTCGAATATTTTGGAAAAAATTGTTAATAAGCTGATTGGGCGGTAACTCTCGGGGTTTGATGGGGTTTTGTTTGGCTTTACTATGGGAATGATGGTTGCGTGTTTCCATTTATGAGGGAAATATCCGATTCTAAAACATGAACTGAATATGTTATTCAAATACGCTATTGCCGGTGATGGTAGTTTTTCAATGCTAAGTTGTTTATATTGTCGTGACCTGGTGCTTTTTTGTTAGGAAGATTCTTTATGATTTTAGAAATTTCGATGGGAGTTGAGAAATTTATTCTCTGATACGGACCAAAGAAGGTGTAGAATTTTATAGCTTGTAGAATATTATTATGTTGCGGATGGGTGTTCGTGTTCTCACAGAATGTGGTTTCGAAATGCATGGCGAGCACTTCTGCCTTCTGAAGTGAGGATAAAGTCTTGCCTGTCTTTGTGTTTAACGGAGGGACAGTGGTTTTTTCTTGTGAATTTTTTTTAGGAATTGCCATAACGTGTTATTATTGGTGCTGAGTGATTGTATGAGGTTATAATATTGTTCGCTGTTATGGCTTCTGATAAGTCGTTTGACCGCGGAGATTAGGTTGAGTTTACTCTTTAATTCTTGTGTTCTTAACTGAGCCCAGTCTTTTAGTTTTATTCTTTACCGATATTGCATATAAAATGCCTGAGGGTCCAGAAGATGTAACGCTGCAATGGAGAAAGACTTTTCGAGAACCCTTGTGATATTTAAGTTTACTGAGAGCCAATGCATTCTGTTCCTATCACCTGCGGTAGCTATAATTCAAAAGTTAGTGTTTGTTACCACGACGTTATATGGTTTACATGAACTTCGATGGCGTCTGAGAAAGCGAAATATATAATACTGAAGAAATCGTTCATCATACCTGTAATTATTCCGTAGAAAAGTAAACTCAGGGTGTAGGGAGAGAGCGTAGCTACCGGGCATCAGGATTGTTCATAATAAACAAATAGATAACAAGTTGCACAGAGTCACTGCAGTGCCTCTGGCCGAGAGTCCCGATGGTGGAAGGATTTTTGGCATTAGCTACATAGTTGGGTCGCATTCTGCCGCTGTCTGGAGGAGAATTCGGCTGCTCAGATCGAGTTTTCCGTGGTTTCTCCGGTCAATACCTGGGAAATGCTGGAGCAGTACCCTTCCAAACGGGTCACGCACCGCGCGCGATCCCTCTCTCCCATTCCTTGGCCTATACTATCCCTTACTTACACACACTCTTACATACACTGTACTGCCGCAGATGCAGGGTGACTGGTCGGGAGCTTACAGCTTGTCCCGGCTGGGGCGGTGCGCGGCTGGTGGAAAATACCTGGTGGGGGAAAACCCGCTAGCCGACAATAGGTCGGCGCCCTATCTCACCATCCAGCGAGGGAAGATCACCGCCACCTCCCGAGCCGAAAACATATACTACACTTACGAGACTAATCACCTTAGCCGTTGACGCGGCCGGAATCACTAATAATCAATCGATCAATCCCAAGCAATTTTGGAAAACTATAACACTATGTATGTGAAACAAAATAGAACATCTCGTTACTCTGTATTAAAAAAACGACCCGAAACGCCACGCTAAGCTAATATAATAGTATTTGTAATATGATGGAGTGAAGTTTCGAGCAACAATATTAAGTGGATTTCTGCCGACTTGTTTTGGCACTGAAATATAATAAATGTAAGTACTACGCAGTGTCAATACACTGAGATTGAAACAATTTTCAATCTCATTTATGTATTGTGTACATGTAGTGTATATGAAATATTAGACGGGGTGCATTTACTTTTGATAAGGTATCTTTTTACATAGTAAGTACGCACAAATCTTCAATATTTAAGGTGAATCAATATATGTCTTCAAATATCACAAGAAAGAATGGACTTAACTATTAATACTTATGAAATTAAGAAATTTATTTTTCTCAATGTCAAACATTGCGATGTTTACAACGGTATTCATCAAAATATTATGAAGTATCTCAGAATATTTACCATTTTCAAAATATAATGTTTGGCTGTCTAAACAATTTGGCGAGAATCCTGAAAGTATAACAAAATGTAGGCTACCTACTTAATTTTTGATTGAGTACTATCACGTGTGTTTTATTAACGAATGAATTGAATTGAAACTCGTATAGCTAGTAAACTAAGAAATTTTATAAAATCAAAGAATTTTATAATGTATAAAATGATACATTAATAAAACATGTAGAAGTCAAGCGGAGGCTTTACGAATTTTAAGAATTTTGAACGCAATGCACTGCGAATTTTAAATTATGCACGTCGTTTCTCTTGCTATTTGCATCCGTTTCCCTTATTTTCCTCTCCTGTGAGACTGAAATACGAACAGGTGTTTCAATGGTATAACTTGTGTATCCGTTGCTGATATGGGTACACGAAAGGCTCAGTCACTGGAGTAACGGCCACTGACCCACAATGACTTTAGAGCGAATGAAACGGGAAGCGTCCATGAAACGGCTTCCATATGCAGTGTGAGGAAACACCAGTTTATCTCGTCCGAACAGGTTTAACAAAGTAGACTGCGACTGCAGTTAACCGCCACTACACCTACGGAGCTACATTATCCTTATGTTTCCCAGTAAGTTAATTATAGTTTCACTCAATTTATAATCCCACAGGGAACGTAATCAGCACCCGCTGTCAATGAATATAATGCAAACATTCAATAGCTATGTGCGGAGTGAAAATTGTTTGATTGATAATTTCGTGTTTCCAGGCGTATCAACGGCTAAGGTCATAAGTTCCGTAAGTATAGTACATGTGTTTTCCTCAGGGAGTGGCGCTGATCTTCCCCCGCTGGATGGTGAGGTCCAGCGCCGACCTTCCCTCGGCTAGCGGGATTTTTCTCAACCAAGTATCTCCCACTAGAGGGCACAGCCCCAGCCGGGACAAGCTCTAAGCTCCTGACTGGTCTGCCGGCATGTGTGGTAGTGTAGTGCATATAAATGTACGTAAATGTAAGAAATGGGTAAGAATAGGACAAGGAAGGAAAAGGAAAGATCGCTCGCGGTCCATGTCCCGTTTCTTAGGGTACTTCTCCGAGATTCAACTGGTGTAGATCGGAGAAACCACGGAACTACCGATCAATGTAGCCGCTAGGTGAAATTCTCCTCCAGACAGCAGCGGAATTCGACCTAGCAATATAGCTAGAGTCGAACAAATCTGCCGCCGTTGGAATTCGAACCGTAGGACCTCCCGGTCATAGGCACTGCAGTAACATCAGTTGATGCCTTGAGCCATCTGTCGGCGAAAAATGTTGTAGAGGCCTGGACTGTAAGTGAGCTTACGGTGTAGGCTTGTTTGCCAGATTAGTGGCGGGAAAATGCTTTCAGTTGGTAAGTAGGCTTTTGCCCCAGTACAGTTGTACTAACGTCGGCAAAATTTGAAATAACCCAAGAAAATAAAATCAGTTTTCTATAACGAAATTTGTTGTTTGAATGAACATTGACTTGGGTGGTTTCCTTGAACCAGCACGTACATCCCTACATTTTTCAGACAGATATTAATTGGGACTTTGCGACGCGTTATATTTAATAAACATTTTACTGATTTTTGGTATGACACACTTTGAAGATTTTGACTTACTGAAGGTGATATTCTTCAAAATTGGGGTATCAAATTTAATTTTTTGGAATGCAACACGTGTTTTCCATAAAATGAAATATACATCAACAACGTGTGACAATGTGACATCATGCTCTTCAAGGTTTATTCTCTAATACAAAAATTGAAGGTTTTAATGGAAACATTTTTCTCAATTACACGTAATCGTGAAAAAGAATTTTAGCGACGGTCAAACAAGGGAAAAAACGACGCGCTATTTTTATGATAGACAAGCTGCAAATCGAAAGACTTACATGACGAGCTATGTTGTTGTAGACAAGCTGCAAATCTAAAAGATGAGTCATTTCAGGTGAAAAAAACCTCACCAGTGTGTTCCTCATAATGTTATCAATAAATAAATGCTTTATCGTTTTGACCTAAGAAGAATAAATTCTCCTAGAATGTGATTTTCAGTAATTTTTCGATTTCATCGCAACCTGTATATCACCGTAGCTTTACGCGCATTTCCAAGACTCGAAGTGACGTTGTAGTCTCTGAGACGCATTTGCTTCGTTTGTGAAGAGCGCGTGCACTGCATTCTGTTGGCCGGCTGGTGGGCTGTGGCTCTGACGGCCTAAAATCTGGTGCGATCGCACAAACGCGCGCGATACACGACTGTCATGTGCACTACCTACCAATACTAGTAGGTTCTGGTAGGTACTAGAACTAGTAGGTAGTACTACTAATACTAGTAGGTACTTTTAGGTACTGGCTGTACCTAAAATCTGGTGCGATCGCAGAGACGCGCGCGATACAGGACTGTCATATTCACTCCAATTCCATCAAATCACGAATTTGCGTTTTTAGCCATTTGTATTCGAAAAATGTAATTATTATATGTACTGGAAGGATGCCAACTGGAGATTGAACGAATAGATGATCTCTCTCAGTTAAATTCTCCTCGCTAAAAAGAGCAAAATCACAATGTTTAACTTTTACGTCACTTTAACAGTGTTCATCGGATTAAATTTGTATTTTTTAATTTATTGTCAAGTCAGAATTTTCATTTTTGGTAATTCAATTTTTAAGTAAGTATGTTTCATAACCCACTAGAGCCTGTTGAACTTAAAAGTTCGATTGAAAAAAGTAATTTGGTGTGAAGCTTTTAAATGGTCCAAAGCACGACATTTGAAAAAAAGGTTTCAAATATTAATTTCCATAGATAATTTCTCAAGTGCTTTGGAAATTATCGATGAATTCTGGAGTCGCGAAGCGATAAGAGAATTTATCTAAGAATTTCTAAAGCACAAGGGAAATTTAATAGGGCTATTTCACGAATGAAAATGAATTTAAGAAACCAGTTCATTAATACACGTTATGTGAGTTAATTCAGTATGTTCACCTATTTTCAATAATCTCAATTATAATGTGAATCAACCTCCATCCTCTGTTTACTTCTGCAAGACCGCTTGTAATGGTAAAATTATGAAAGTTTGGTTATATGTACGTACATATGTATAACCTGCTTGTTTATACTCTACGTGTAAGGATATGAATAATAATAGCGATAATATTATCAAATCATATAATATCAAATATTATATCATAATATAATATCAAATATGAAGAAATAAAAATAACGAAAACCTATAAATGGGTTTGCTTGATTTACTTTCCTTCAAAATCGTCGCAATTTCTTGAACTCGTTTATCTCTTCCTATTTAGCTTCGGTCCTTACAAAAATTTTCAAACTGTCTCCAAACATATTTTATACTTTGATCGAGGTTCTCTGGAGTAGCTTGTCGAATAATTTTGTGCCTTTTTTCTCTGATCTTTTCTCCATTTCCATTAGTTGCATCACCAAATATTTTCATCATTGCCTTCAGTTAACAACTGTTTGAATGAGACAATAAAAAAGTTTGCTTTATTGCACATCGACAGAGGGATCGGCACGTCCCGCCTCCTAAGATATATGAATTGCAGCTTTTAATAGGGCACCAAGGAAAAGGCGATAATTAAATTCGATAAAAAACGTTTTTGAGAATCACTGCTCTTATTTGCTAATACCATACGGATTCTTACATTGAACTTAATTTCATTAGTGGAATAGTCTATATAATAAAATAATTTTTGGTAAAGTTAAGGGCATTTCAAAATTGTCAACATTCATTAGTTAAAAAAACTGAAATTCGCCAGCTTCTGATTAGAGTAGTCGAATTTGCCATGCTTTTATGAATATTTTGTTGTGGGATATGAGGGGTACAACCTCAACCAAAAATTTGTTGAAAAATACCGTAAATAAAAAACCTGAAAAGCAGTTCAATAGAGCAAAAAGGGAACGTTTCCAGGATGTTTTTGGGATATCTAAACCGCTTTTAAATACAGTTTTTTTGGTGCAAAATATTTTTTGATTGAAAACTAACATTATTTTTCGACAAGTCATTAAAAAAAAATTTAGATACTGCCTAATATGCTATAAATAAGTAAAAAAGTGACAGTGATGTCAGGATTTTTATTGCATCAGTGTAATGTTGTATATTAAGAGAATAAAAGTAATTATACAATGTCCGGCTTTCAAAGTGCTCCATAAACACTAGTTACGCAGTTTTCTTTGTCGAATTTAATTATCACCTCCTCCTTTGTACCCAATCATCAGCTGTGATTCATCTATCCTAGGTAACGGTAGGTATCGATCCCTGTGACGAGGTGTAATAAAGCGCTTTTTCATTGACGCATTCAAACAATTGTTAACTAAAGGAAATGGCAAAAAGATTTGGTGATGCAACTCAAGGAAATGGAGAAAAGATTGGGTGATGCGTTCGAGAAAGAAATGGATGATATTATTCGACAAGGTACAGCGATAAAAGTAGAAAATGTATTTGGAAATAACTTGAAAATTTTTGTAAGGACTGAAGCTATATATAAGGAAAAGATACACCAATTCAAGAAATTGGGAATATTTTGAAGAAAATGAAGTCAAATAAACCAATTTATTTCGTGTTTTCGTTACGCGCGTTCGTAGCGTACTTTCAATTTGGATAATTGTGTTTAATAAGAGATGTAATATTAATAATGAAATAAAATATACCCTTATATTTCGTGTGTTCTTTTTATATTTATTCATGTGCATACTGCATTATTCCTTACTTGTTGAGTATAGCAAGCAGGTTGTACGTATGTACAACTTAACCTTTATTTTAACATTGCAAACGGCCTTGCATAGTGAATGGAGGTTGTTGGACATAGTAGTTGAAATCACTGAAAATACACAAACATACCGGATTATCTTACATAACGAGTATAAATGCACCGACTTCTTAAATTTAAATTTCATTCGTGAAATAGTCCTATTAATTTCCACTCGTGATTTGGAAATTCTCAAGGAAATCCTCTCGTTGATTCGCGACTCGAAGTTTATCGACCATTTCCAAAGCACTTGTGGAATTACCTATGACATGTCTTGCTTGGAATGTGTTTCTCAAGAGCTAACAATTTTATTGATTCGTCTTTGTCTACAAATCAATTCTACCTATGTGCAATCAATAGAACGCTTCTAGAAGATGTCGCAGGTAAGAAGCAGTTTCATTTTGTATTCAAACTGCCCAAATGTTGCATGGGATATTAGGACGGAATATTACAAATTATTTCATTTCTTCTATCTATTAGATAAACTAGTTTTATTTTCTGAAACATTTAATAAACTGCTTGATATTAAAAAAAAAAGATTTTTGGCATAGATAATTGGCATAGAAAGTTGATTGATTTATGTAATTTTTTTTAAATTTTTATCTATTATATTTTTACATTTTTAACATTACATAACTGGCATTTGCGTTACGTTCTTATAATTTCTCAAACTTCACGATTCGATATCAGATAGCGCGATGTGTCAGCTCACAAGCAGAGTTCATGAAACCAATTTTTTAGTATTGTAGAGACCTCCAATTGAATGTTAAACTTAAAAACAACAAATGAAAGAATGATTCCTACTCATTCAAAAATTGAGAATTTCAATTCGCAATTTCTCTTCAGGAGTAATATGGTTTATTAAGAGTTGTCAAGAATAGGTAACTACTTATTTTTTTCACATTACCCATTAAATAAATTCAAGATAAAAATCAATTTGACAATGTGAGCTTACACATTCGTTAACCCAATAACAGGGGCAAGTGAACGTTAAAAGTAACTGTCATATTCGAAAGCACGGTCACGGTGAAAGGTTCATCATCCAGTATTAATGTGTAGCATGTGCTCCACGCCAGGAGAAGAGATCGTTGACAGGATTTCAGTGAAAATCGCACACTATTAGTAACATCAATAATGTTCTCTTTGAATGTATTTATTTATTTAACGTGAAAAATATAAATACATAAAATGTATAACTGGGAACAAATGCAATATGTGCTCGTTTTTCAGTTCCAGAATCGGTACCCTAGCTCTTAAATTATATTAAGTTGAATTATGAATAAAGGTAGCACCGAGGGGATT